>JAWQFJ010026745.1:0-2500 GCA_034096865.1 Theodoxus fluviatilis | reverse complement strand
GACACTTAGCTTCCTTCCAGCAACCAAAGCCCATTTCTTTACAAGGCAGCATCTAATCACTCCTACTTCTTTTATTTCTACTGCCCTACTGTCTCGGTGTGTGTGTGCGCACGCGTGTAAGTTTGTGTGTGTGTGTGTGTGTGTGTGTGTGCGCGCGCGCGCAAGCGCGCGCGTATGTGTATGTGTGTGTACGATGTGTGTGTGCGCATGCGCGCGCGCGCGTGTGTGTGAGTGTGTGTGTGTGTGTGTGTGTGTGTGAGAGAGAGAGAGAGAGATGTGTTGTGTGTGTGTGTGTGTGTGATATGTGTTTGTGTGTGTATGTGTGTGTGATGTGTGTGTGTGTGTGTGTGTGCGTGCGTGCGTGCGTGTGTGTGTGTGTGTGTGTGTGTGATGTGTGTATGTGTGCGTGCGTGTGTGTATGTGTATGTATTTGTCTTTGTCTGTCTATCCTCCCGTCTGTCTCTCTGTCTCTCTGTCTCTCTTTGTCTCTGTCTCTGTCTCCCTCTCTCTGTCTCTCTCTCTGTCTCTCTTGACCTCTTGGCGTAAAGCACGGGTCAGTAGAGTCGCCGATCATGTTTTGTTTATACATCACTTACGTGGCTGACTTCATTCGGAAAAATGGACGTCATGCAGTTACTTCCCGGAAAGGAAGAACTCTTTTCTTTACTGTTCGCCGATGATGTCGTTTTGTTATTGACCACCCCAGCTGGCCTGCAGCGCCAACTGGACAGTCTCAGCACTGCCTCCAGTCACCTTGGTCTCACTGTTAACAGTGAAAAGACAAAGGTGATGGTTTTTAGGAAAGGAGGGTTTCTGGGCAGAAACGAAAGTTGGACCATAGGTAACAAATCTTTAGAAGTGGTGAATAGATATACGTATCTTGGTTTTGTTTTCACCACGAAAATGTCGCTGGCAATAGGCCTTGAGAACCAGATAGTTAGAGCAAAGCAAAAAACTTTGCATCTGGTACGAACAATGAGAAACTTGCATTCTCAGAGCGCGACTGTGTTTGTTAAATTGTTCGATGCTCAGGTGTTACCGGCGTTGCTATACGGGTCTCAGCTATGGGGATTTACCAAAAGGCGTAATATTGAAACGGCGCACATGTTCGCCTGCAAGCGCTTTCTGGGCGTCGACCTGAAATCCCCCAACAATCTGTGCTACGGAGAACTCGGTAGATACACCCTTTTTATCACCACCACTCTTCAGGCAGTACAATTTTGGATAAGACTGTGCAAAATGCCTGACAGTAGGATTGTCAAGCAAGCTTATGTCATGCTCACTCGCCCCCGTATACCTGAGGAACTCAACTGGGCGAAACTCATGGAAAGTTGCTTGGGAAAACTGCCTTCTCATACTTATGGTACAACGGTGGAAGTGTTAACGAGAGAAGTACTATGAGACATCTTAAGCAACGACTGCGAGACTGCTTCTTACAAGAGTGGAGTTCAGCCCTTAGTTCAAGCAACAGATTTGCCTTTTATCGCTCCTTTAAAGCAGCTTTTGAATGTGAAAAATGCTTGTCATTTATTAACACTAAGAAATTCCGTGATATCTTCACCTGTTTTCGTTTGGGATGTAATAAACTACGAAGCAATGCACGATGTAGGCATGATCATGAACTGTCCATTCTGCAATGAAACTGAATCTGAAATACACTTTTTAGGGAATTGCCGGATGTATTGTGACATCAGACAAAAATACTTGGCAAAATATTTTCCGAATCCAGATTATGTGGACCTGACACGTCTGATCAAAGGAAAAGATGCTGAGAAGACGAGAAACATTTCAGTGTACATTTTTATGCCTTTGAGCGGCGATCACGGAAAATACAGGAAATGGACTCTGTACCTTAGCGACAACAAACGAATTTTAACTTATGTACATACATACTGCATTCAATCCTAATTCACTACGGCATTATAGTAAATATATAGTTTAGACGTTGTTTTTAACCACAATGGTTGTAAACTCACCTAAAAGATGTACCATATTTCAAATTTGTAATTGCGTAACTTTCTATACTACTGGGTCGTCGGCCGCAAATAAAGAATCAATCAATCAATACCTGTCTCTGTCTCTCTCTCTTTCTCTCTCTCTCCCTCCCTCCCTCCTTTTATCCATCCATCCATCCATCCGTCCGTCCGTCCGTCCGTCTTTCTGTCTGTCTGTTTATAACACCTAAACATACGTACGTATGTTTTTGGCATCTGCCTTCGTGACTTTTATTTTCAGTGTTAATAAATGTCATGGTCGTATGACGCTGGGTATGCACGGTTTAATGTCAGGGTATGCTATGAGTCATTACACAAGATTTTCACAGGAGAAAGAACAAACACGTACGACATGTGGCGCGGTTGGGCAGAGACGCCCCAGCTTGGGTAAAGGTCATTGACCTCGTTACTTATGTCTGGGACGAGAGGAGTGCAGGAAACGCTGGAGGACAGGTTTGTAAAGGCAGAGCGGCCATAAGCTATCTTCACTGTGCTTAGCCTGTTGT
>JAWQFJ010026744.1:10000-18007 GCA_034096865.1 Theodoxus fluviatilis | reverse complement strand
ACTTGACATCCTTCCTCCTCCTGGTCTTGCCTGTTTTATTCTTGAAACTCTAAAACATTCTTCTACTTGTCCTTCTACGTAGTTCTTTACGCCGCTCTTCCTGCTCTTTTGCATCTCCTCTCTCTCAATGTTACCTCCTACCTTGTGAAACCTCCTCCCACTTCTTTTCATGCGCATCTGATTCCTCCTGCTCTCAAACTCCTGTTACCAACTCCTCCTAGTTACCTCCTTCTCACGGCTCCTTATCCTCCTGCTCCCTACTACCTCCTCCACCTCGGAAATCAAAAAAATTAGAGTTTTCTTAGACGGCGAAGAAATGTATACATAGAATAGAAGATATGCTTTTATGCAATCTTGCTCCCCTGTCCTCCTGTTACGATAGTTTTGACTTGGTTGATTTCTGAAATAAACGGGTATCGATAGGGAGAATGTGCATTTACCTAATAGATACAAAAATCGAGGTAACAAGAAAAATATACTTCGATCACATTCTCGTTCTATCCAAAAAGGGTAGGAATGGAACACGAACAGAATGTTACGTGGTTCGGAGTAGAGAGAGTCATACAGGATTCCCCAAAGAAAGAAAAATTACAAAAATTACACTATTATTGTAATAATGGAATCATATGACAATGAAAGAACATTGTGGTGATAATTTTAATAATTTAGTTAATGATAATCACATAGAAGCAATTTAATTCAAGTCAATCTTTGAATATGGAGTAAAATAGGTGTGGCTATGTCGCCATATCCAATTAAAATGTACTTATAACTGAAATCCGTTAGTGGATCCTGTTACCAACCTGCTGTGGGAAATAAACCACGGGTAGAGTGGTGGTGATCACTACAATATATGTCGATTGTGTGGCCGGTTCGTGTTAATTCCTTAAAATTTATTGTCAAGCTTTACAACAGATTTAACGATTCTTAACATATCTCTCTCTTTTCCTCACTACACTAACCACTGAATACCAATAATACAAAAGAAAAACAATAAAAAAAAAAGACTAAACCAAATCGAAAGTTGGAAATAATGTATTATCATATCTAGTTGTTGGGAGATAAAGAGATTGGAATGGTAAATTTATATCTTTGTTTAGTGTAGGGATATTTAGAAGCCATGATACACGTGTAACCGGCCACATCGCCGTTTTAACGGAATATTTTTAGGAAGGGATAGGATTGAATCAATTACCTAGTAAATTGTAGTCTCGTTTTTCGTCGTTGACAGATGCCGTATCGAAATTCAGTGTCAAGATTGTCAAAGATTAGGATTAAGCAATTTTATTATTGAGTTGCTGCGAGCCACAAAATTTTTAGTAATCAATAGAGGAAAATATCAGTAAGATATATGAATGAATTATTTGCTTCTTGAAGTTGTTAAAATAATGTAATTGGATTGAAAACATATTTATTAGAAGATGATGTTATAATTGTGTCATAATCAAATATATATTAAAACAAAGGATTATAGATTAATTTAGAAAGAAATTTGTCAAGTCAAAAATGAAATCAAATAACAAAAAGTGTAATAAAATTACTGATCGAATGATTTCTCATATATCTGGTTTTATTAGGGAAAGATTAGGGGGTGGAGACGAAATGTGTGTAGAGTACACCTGTTGAATGAGTGGTGAACAAGAAGATAAAGTTGATAGGTTAGATTGGAAGGGATAGGATGACAATTTATCAAAATAGAGAATTAGATTAATAGAATTAATCACAGAGGAGAAAGAATAAAAATAGAACAATAGAGATCAAAAAAATTAACTAATATAGAAAAAAGAAATGTAAAGTTAAGGAAGAAAAAAAAAAAGATAGGAAATATTAAATCAAATGTAGTATATGAAAATGTGAAGGAATGAGGAATATATAAGTTATGGACAAATAAAAAAAAAATATAGTAAATAAATAATATATTTAGTCTTATAAGGATATAGTAGATTTTGATTTAGAGGACAATAATAGAGTTTGAGGAGAGGTCAAATGAGTTAGAACAAGACAGGATTGAGTGTTAAGGAAATGGATAATTAGTAGTGGGTTAGAAGCGGTTCGGAGAAAGGTTATAGTATCAGGGGGAAGAATAACTAGATAGAGGGAATTAAAGAAAAAGGAAAAACCAAATAAAGGATTGGGAATAAAGCGAAGGGATGATTAGATAAGAGAGTAGTATATAAAGTGAAAGAGGTGAGGGTAGGAAAGTTTACACAGTAGCGAGGAATTTTCATATATGTAAAGGAGTGGATGTAGGGATGAATGAAAAAGAAAAGAGGACAGGAAAAAGATAAAGTGGAGAAGAGAAGTAGGGCGAAGGACAGGTAGAAAGTGAAAACAGGAGGAGGGTATTAGGAAGATGGAGAAGTGAAGGGAGTTAAAAGGGAGAATAAAGAGGAGGAGAATATCGTAGGAGAGAAAGAAGTAAACCGAGGATAATAGGGAAAATGGGTTAGAAAGGGGTAGAAGGAAGAGGAAGCAATGAATGAAAAGATGAAGAGATAGAAAGAAAGAATTAAGATGAGAGATGAAAAAGGAGACGATGCACGATGGAGGACAAAGGAGATATTTAGTTGATGAGAATGATCAAAAAATAGTAATTAAGAGAGCACTACGCCCTGAAGAATTATTAGAGTAGGGACAAAGAAATTTATAAGTAGAAAAGAGATATGTTAAGTTAGATGAAGTAGATATAAATTGGAAGGATACAAATGAAAGAGCAGGAGCAGGGAGGATGGAGTAGAGGATGAAGCGGAAAAGAGACTAGAAAGTGTGAGGACCAGGGAATCTGAAGAAATAGTACACAGGCGGGAAGAGTTGAAGGAATGAAAAAGACAGTAGGATAATGGAGAGCCTGAATAGAGAACAATGGGAAAGAAATAAGCAGGAATAGGGAAGAAGATCAATAATCATTAAAAGTTGGAGAAGGACAGAATCGAGGGATAGAAAAAAAATAGAAAACAAGACAAGGAAGAGAAGGAAGAAATAATGGAAGAAAGAATTGGAGAGAGGGGAAAAAGGAAATTGGAAGAATAATGTGAGAAGGAGAAGAAGAAAAGATGAGATTTGTAAGAGGTTGAGGAAGGAGAAAAGTATTGTTAAGTAAACAGAGTGAACTGGAAAGGTATAATGAGGTGAAATGGCGTATAAAAGGGGAAAGATAAGTGTATATAAAAAAAGGATACATGAAAACTGAGATAATAAAGAAGATCTGATGAATTAGGTGTCCTGAGAGGAGGATGGCGAAGCCTACTAGTAGGAAACAGAGGGATGGAGGATGGTTACCCCCAGGCCAAGTTAGTAAGATGTGTGAGAATATGGTATTAAGATACCCCTTCACCCACCACTCAATGTACAGTAGATTTAGAGCCTTCACGGAGATCTATATAATATGAAGAGATCTCAATCCAAAGAGAAACTCGCCTGAATAAAGGAACAGTAATAAAAGTCAAGATAGAAAGGAGTGGGGAAGGAACAGTCCCGGAGAGAGGACAGCAGTAAGGGAATAAAGGAGGAATAAATTGCACAGTACAGTGCCCGCGAGGAGAAAGAGACGCGAAGAACCGAGGGAGAGTAGGAGGTAGAAGGGCGAGGGAGGAGGGAGGAGGAGTGAGCCAGGAGAGGAGGAGGAGGAGGCCCAGGAGCCCGCGAGGTATGTTGTAGGAGGTATACGGTGTGAGAGAAGGCGCGTCATAAGCTGTGACTTGTATTTGCAGCCTGAAGGACCGGATTTTTGGTAGACGGATTTTAGGAAGGCTGCAGGCGAGGTCGCTCGAGACGGTGGAGAGAGGGAAAGCGATCAAAGTATGGACGGAGGAAACCAAGCGGAGGGGGGGGCGAAAACCGGGTACCGAAAGAGAAGAAGAAGACAACGGAGGGATCGCGCAGTGCAGGAGCGAGGAGGTGAGGGGCAGAACAGAGACTAGAAAAAGACAGGAGTGAGGAGGAAGGGAGCGAGGAGGAGAACGAGAGGAGCAGCGATCGGAGGGAGAGGGAGGAAAGAGGAGGGAGGAGGTAGTAGCGCCCCACGCCAGCCCCGGCAGGCAGACGAGGAGGAGGAACGGAGGGAGGCAGGTCAGTCGGGAGAGCCATGAGCTAGGAGGAGACCGAAGTCCCAGGCCCCGCCGTACCTACCTTGCGTGCCGACGGTGTAGCCTTGGGCCCGAGGGAGGAGGCTAGGCGGCAGGGAGCAGGGGAGGAGGGAGGGCCACGCGGAAAAGGAGGTGAAGGGGGAGTGAGAAGAGAACCCAGCGAGCCACGCAGGAGGGCCCAGGGCAGTGAGCTACTCATAGCTAGGTCTTGCCGCCCCCATGAACAGAACTGCGGAGTATACGAAGTTGAGAGTCTAAGATGAGGGGTAAAGAGGGAAAATGTGGGGAGGCGTGGTTTGAGCAGGGTATGAGGAGTGCCATTGGCGGCGGGCGGGACAGGAGCCCGGTGGAGTGCTCGGGAGGTAAGGAGGAGGAAGAGCGGAAGGAGAGCAAATCCGACTACTCTGCATATTGCAACTCCGTGCCTTGAGATACATTCACACGAGACCCGGGCTGCTGCGTTACTGAAGCCGTCGCAACAAGCAAGTCAACTGATGCACTGCAGTACCCTTGTTGAAATGACTTCTCCCTGTAAATAGTATTTTTATAAGACTGTAGTAATCCTAATAGTACAGGTTTATATCAACGCTGAAATGTAGTCATTGCCATTAAAATGCTATGAGCGGAATTCAGGACTTATGCAAATGTTCACCTTTCTTCATGACAGCTATGATGCTTACATATTCATGAGGAAACAACTGATGTCCTGAGACGAAGGTGTATTTGGTTTGTAAAAGTCCCAGAAATCATAGTTCCCATTAAGTATTTATTGAAAGTATTGATAGTGATATCTTTGCCTTTAAGTGCGTGAATGTGAATTCTAAAACTATGATTTTTTAGTTTTCTGAAATGAAACTCAATTCGTAAGTATAAGATTTAACTTAGTTTTTGCCAGAGATAGAGGCAGTGAGTATAGATATGTATTATACAGAAACGTGCACTATTTCATAGCCGAGGATTCCCTCATACTGTCTCAAGTGCAAACTCGAAGTAATCGTTACAAAATTTTACCGGTTCTTAGAGGCAAGAAGTCAATTATGCAGTCTACATGTGGCATGAACAAGAAGGCTGTATACAAGAGAGAAAGAAATTAATGTTAACTTTTAATTGATTGATTGAGCCATATTTGTATATTATATTCTTTGGTTCCCGATGATAATCATCCATGGGCATTATGTATAAATTGATGTCAACATTCTTGTTCGACAAGTTATAGTAACAAGGCAATCTTATAAATGCATTGATGAATTCCGTGGGCATCAAACATTTTATACAAACGCAATACTACATGTGCCTCACTATTTCAGATAACACATTTAATCTTACTTGTGGAAACGACGCATCCATCCAAGAAAAGACTACATCACCAGCAACCGATTCTCCAATGTTGATGTCCACATCACTGTCGACATCAACAAGTGGGTCGTCCACACCGCTCTCCCCTACGACCACATCCTCTGGTACGAATGCACCACTTGCCTTAACATCTTCTGAACAACTGCATCCTCCAGCACTTTGACGCCGTCCTTTCCAATCTCGTCAACCACATCTACCAGTGCCTCGACTTCTGCAGGGAATGACGTCACATCTGTTCTCTCCTCTTCACAAACTGCAACCACCACCGAAGAAGGGACCAGGACCACAATTCATTCTCATGCAACCACTTTGACAAAGTCAGCAGAACCCGAAAGAACCTTTCCAAGTACGGAATGGTCACAGTCGATTCTGACTCACTTTGAATAATGTAATTACTGTTACAAGTCCCCTTCGCAACATGTGTTTGGGATGTGTCAGAAACGTCCGCCCTGTTGTTAAAAACCCGAATCAATATTTAGTTTAAAGCTTATCTAGTAGTCATCATTCGTAAATTCCATCTTTTCTTTACTGTCTATGACATTTTATTTACGGCTCCTGCCGCACGACAACTTCCTTCTCTGTTGGAATCACTAGGTGCAGGGCTTTCAGAGCTTGTTCCGGTGGCTTGGCCATGTTTGGCACCAAACAGCTTGTGCCTATGGGGAATACCGATGTATATCACTTTTTGGACCTCTTGGGTGTTGCCCCTTTCTCTAGAGTTTCATTAACTTTATACATTTCAATTGATTTTATGCATTTTTCTTTGAAGCGAAATAATGCATCAAAGAAACCAGGAAAGTTTGTGTTAAGCCAGTGCGAATAAGAGAGACTAGATGAAAGATTCTAAGATAAATCAATCATGGATTTAACTTTAGTTATTTTTAATATGTTTTAATGAAAAGAAACGTGTAGATTATTGGAAAATGAAAAATGACATGGATTGATCACTAGAGAGAAACATGAAGTGTTTTCGAAAAAATACCTGAGAAATATGCAAAACTATTATTCACAGTTTTGAAATAAACTCTTAAAAAGGTTACGTTTTTATTCAAGGAGAACTGATATTAGGCCATTCACCCATATAGTGAAACATTAATTTCCGTCCAGTTTGGTCTGGATTGCGAGGAAGCTGCACAAATTGAGAATCCCGTTATTTTAAGTATTCGCAAACGTTACTCACCACAGGTTATCATTTCTTATTCCAACAAAAGAAATGCCTGTTTTATTACTCTCTCTGTAGAGAGAAGGCGCCTTTGTAGGAAAACAAGGCTTTGAACGATCTAGGAGTATTATCAGAGATGCGTCGCACGGGTGAACTAGCTTAGTATGCAGTAGGAGATGTTTGGTTTACGGTTTATTGCTGTCAGAGACTGATCTGTTTCTTTTGCATGCTTGCTTTGCAGTCATCCCTGTGGCAGCCGGCGTTGCTGGAGGACTGTTTTTTCTCCTTCTTGTCGTCATCGTCATCGTCGTCGTCTGCACCAGGTATGTACCGTGATGCCCAAAAGAAAAGACAGCCTTTTACTTATGAATATGAAAACAAATTTCACCATTTTATTTTGCGCAGCTGCACTCATTTATCCTTGAGAAACATCTAAATAGAACATGCGTACGTTTTCAGAATATTCACTCACGTCAATACGAACTCAACAAAACGAAGCCAAAACCTGCGAATCAACGTCCTGATCTCATTATTTGCTTCCCTTTCAACTCAATCACTTTATTTTACAGACGCAGAAGAAAGGCAGAACGACCGCTACCGCCGCAACGAACACTGAACGTCACAGTATCCCACACAGTCTCTCAGAATGTACAGCTCGAAGACAACATCCTGTACGAGTCCAGCTCCGCCTCTCCACCTGGAGACACTCCCAAGACAGGAAGTGCCACACATCCCGTGAAGGACAAGACAGGGGGAAGCTCCACTTCCGGCAAGGCCAGTGTCCAGCCTGGACGGGGACAGTACCTGGGTCCGGCAGGGGACCTGTACAGCCTGGTGCAGAAGCCGAAGGAGAACGGTGGACCTGAAGACGCCTCGTCTGCTCAGCGCCACTCCACCGCAGTCGACGCTCCTCCTGCAGATGACCACGATAATGCAGGCGACCCAGCTCTTGAACACGACTAGGCATCTCATGGGAACTCTCCTGCTAACCACGACCCGACCTCTGGATCTCTGCAGGCGTCCTCTTCGACTCCTGGAATGCACCACGTTGATGTGGAACTTGCTGAGGGTGAAGGGCGGAATAAGGTGGTGAGATTCCTTAGGGATAAAGCAGCTGCCACGGAGTATACCACCATCGACCATGATGCCACAAAGAACGTTTGGAGGGCTTTGTAAAAGATGCACATGATATTGTATACTGAAACAGATCCAATCTCACTTGTATATTGACGGCAACCTTTGTGTAGGTAATTACAAATCCTTTTTAGCTTGTAATTAGCTATCCTCATTTGTATCACATTATTTGCAGAACAGAGAGGTTCTTTACAACACAATGATGACGTATTCTTCAACTTCATTCTGTATTCTTCACAATGTATGGGCTTACTATTCAAACCCCAGTAT
>JAWQFJ010026744.1:0-5000 GCA_034096865.1 Theodoxus fluviatilis | reverse complement strand
GGGCACTGTAAACTTGGAATCTTCACTCTGGAGACGGGCACTGTAAACTTGGAATCTTCACTCTGGAGACGGGCACTGTAAACTTGGAATATTCACTCTGGAGACGGGCACTGTAAACTTGGAATATTCACCCTGGAGACGGGCACTGTAAACTTGGAATATTCACTCTGGAGACGGGCACTGTAAACTTGGAATCTTCACTCTGGAGACGGGCACTGTAAACTTGGAATATTCACTCTGGAGACGGGTACTGTAAACTTGGAATCGTTACCCTGGAGACGGGCACTGTAAACTTGGAATCTTCACCCTGGAGACGGGCACTGTAAACTTGGAATCTTCACTCTGGAGACGGGTACTGTAAACTTGGAATCTTCATCCTGGAGACGGGTACTGTAAACTTGGAATATTCACTCTGGAGACGGGCACTGTAAACTTGGAATCTTCAACCTGGAGACGGGTACTGTAAACTTGGAATATTCACTCTGGAGACGGGTACTGTAAACTTGGAATCGTTACCCTGGAGACGGGTACTGTAAACTTGGAATCGTTACCCTGGAGACGGGCACTGTAAACTTGGAATCTTCACTCTGGAGACGGGCACTGTAAACTTGGAATCTTCAACCTGGAGACGGGCACGGCAATCTTCTTCTTCTTTGCCCAGGTGTGAGGAATGATGTAGATGCTTTGCAAGGTTGGGAGGACGTTCTTCGTTCTTTTCCCACCCCGGTCGCTGGTCTGCCGGGACTTGTATACCTTTTGCGCAGACGCCTTTGAAGACCGCCACCTCCCAACCAATGGGAACTCTCGGGCCACGCCCACTCACTCTCACTGCCCAATTACAGGGCTCCTATATTAAGTGAGGTCTTTCCCCTGTGATTTCTCCAGTGAAGTTTTTCGCTGCGGCCAATCACACGTCCTCCTTTGCACACAAGCACGGAACGCTCAACTAATTTTCCATGGCTGGCGGACCACAATAACCCTATCATCATTATTCTATTATGGCTGGCAGGCCACACTAGCTCACGCACAACAGGTTAGTCATGATGATGGATAAACTTAATACAAGGGGGAGGGGGGATATCGCCACACTTAATAAGTCCAAGTCGATATATTTATTGATTTCATTCTTAGAAATAAAGCAGTGTTTTACTTAATGATTAATATCGCATTTTCTACGCGTAGGATACAATTTTTCTGAGTAAACCTTTTCTTGTTATCCTTTTAACAGATAGTCCTGCACGGAACCTGTCCTGACGCATACGTAAAATGGCGTGTAAATCCCAATTCGTGTCAGAGGGCGTTGCACTACTTTTTGCAGCGCTATGCGGATTCAGTGGAGGTAAGTTGTCACAGTTTGCATATATTATGAAACGCGTAAGAAGAAAACTATGTGATAATTTGTTTGTATATATAAAATTATTGGATAATACGAAAGTACATTGCTTAGTAGATATACGGCAAACAATGAATGGAATGGACACGTTATGTTGCTGCTGATTTTGATATTTGAAAGGACATAAATCCTTACCACACATATTTGCCTCTAGCATGAAACTCCTTCGATATGAAAGAATTTATGAACAAAACACCAGGTTGCTTAGTGTTTTGGGAGATGATTGTCGCTCTTAGATAAATGCAGAACATGCCATTCGAAAGTAACTATATTCATCCTCTCAAATTCAAAATGTTAATTTCGGGAAGCGCATAGGTCAATACATCAGTAAGAGAAATGTATAGCATAATGTACTGGTTGGTCATGCCTTCGTTGTCTAGGTGTGGTTTTCGTGGCCGGGTTTTCGTACTAGTACATTACTCCATTTACCCTTTGCACAGAGTTTCTTGTCACCTTCATTTACATTTAAGCGCGTTGCCTCGATTAGAGCTGGGGGAAATTTTAACCCTATCATTGCAGGAACAGAATGTGAAGTGCCCACAAACTCAACTGTTTCAGGTAGGTGAATATCAACATCTGTCCATGACAAATTCTAGAAAGGCCGGATAGCATACGTTTCTTTTAAACGGTAGAACACACTGGAAAACCACGATGTCGGCAAATGTGCGAGACACTATTAAACTAAACTGGTCTTCTAATCATTGGGTGTTAAATTATACGCACAATTAGATTATAAACAATATCGAAAAATAGCAGTACGTTTCTTACAATATATTTTAAAATGAATACCCGTCTTTTAATTTGGTTCATTCAAGCAAGATCGAACTTACAATTATCTTATTATGATAAACGAACAATTTTTTAGAAATATGATCATCAGACTTTAAAATCAAGTTAGTACTTCCACGGTTTTTTAAAAGTTTGTTTTGCTTTTCTTTCAGTTGTGAATATATGTAAAAATGCCACACACAATATAACAGCTGCGTACCTGTCAGCTTCCAGTGTTGAGATGGGGGAAGGCACCAGATGTACCTGCACCATGGTGGCGCTGTCTCCATCGTCAAACGGTAGCACCTTTGCCCTGAACCAGAATCCACGCGTCTCCAACTGCAGTGCTTTCCTCACAGTGCAGGGTTCCTCCAACATCCAATACACCTGTATGTCAACTCCTGGAGGGAATCATATTGCAGTGAACTCCAGTCGCGTCAGCGTCGAAATCCAACGAAACACTTCTCGAGATTTTGGTTACTGCCTTGTCGTTTCCGGTAATTTCATTGGTATGTAAAACACTCCATAAATATAGGATTTGTTAAAGACAGTTTTTAAATTACAAGATATGTTTAAGAATCGCAAGTTCTGGCCATCTTGCAACATTTGCATAATGCCATGCGGTTCTACCGATGAGGCACACCCCAAAAAATCCGTCTGTGCGTATGGGTGTGCGTGTGTTCCTTCCCCCCTCCCCCCTCCCCCCCCCCTCTCTCTCTCTCTCTCTCTCTCTCTCTCTCTCTGTGTGTGTGTGTGTGTGCATGTGTGTTTGTGTGTATGTGTGTGTATGTATGTATGTATGTATGTATGTATGTATGTATGTATGTATGTATGTATGTATGTATGTATGTATGTATGTATGTGTGTGTTACGGGGATCCACAAAAACGAAATATAACAGGTCCCGGGTTACTTCAACAAAAAACATGCCCGTAACAGGGGTAGAAAAGAAAAAGAAAAAAGTATGTTACATTTGGTATATGGCTCAAACACAACATCCTCAATAACCCAATCTTATAAAATTACACCTACTCTTCACCTACTCAACTTCCAACGGGAAAAATGAAAAAGCACAAGTAAAATGTCAGTCAGCCTTCTTATATAAAACATAAAAGCACGTAGGTCAGCCCTCAACAAGTTAAAACTATCGACCCGTGTAAAACTCTCGCACCAACCTTCCAACTCTGCCCGCTCTCTCTCTCTCTCTCTCTCTCTCTCTCTCTCTCTCTCTCTCTCTCTCTCTCTCTCTCTCTCTCTATCTCTGCCCGTCTCTGCTGTGTATGTGGAACCGATCTCTTCTCTTCGTCTGCTTCTCTCTTCTGTGCTTCGCCTTCCTCTACTCTCTTCTTCGTCTGCTTCTCTCTTCTGTGCTTCGCCCTCCTCTTCTCTCTTCTTCTCACCCAGCAGGCGGACGGATCTCAATCTTCTGACTTCTCTCAGTAGGCGGACTGATCTCTCCCCTCTCCTCTCAGTAGGCGGACTGATCGCTGTCTTCTTGCTCTCTCTAATATAGCTATCTTCTCACAACCAACACACGACCCACCTTTACTCACATACCTCAGAGCGAACACCGCTCATCACCCTGGTTCAGAACTCAACTCCCATCCACCCTCCATTTCAAATTCTATACAGTCGTTGGACTATCAACTTCACCAGCAAAAACCAAGTCTCTCTCAGGTGAGATACTTCCGAAAACATATTTCCCCATTACAGTGTGTGTGTGTGTGTGTATGTGTGTGTAAGTGTGCATGTGTGTGTGTGTGTGTGTGTGTGTGTGTGTGAGTGTGCGTGTGTATGTGCGTGTGCGTGTATGTGTGCGTGCATGCGTGCGAATGTTTGTGTGTGTGTGTACATGTGTGTATGTGTGTGTGTGTGTCCGTCTGTAAGTCTGTGTGAATGTGTGTGTATATGTGTGCGTGTGTGTGTGTAGGTTTATGCTGTATGTGTTTATGTGTTTGTGTGTGTGCATTTGTTTGTGTGTGTGAGTGTGTGTGAGTGTGTGTGGGTGTGTGGGTGTATCTGTGTGTGTGTGTTTGTGTGTGCATGCGTGTGTGTTTGTGTTTGTGTGTGCTCGCGAGCATGTGTGTGTGTCTGTTTGTCTCTCAGTCTCTATATTTATATGGCGGTCTGTCTTTGTCTGTCTGTGTATTTGTGAGTCTTATTGTATGTCTGTGTGTCTGCCTGCCTGCCTGCCTGTCTGACTGCCTGCCTGCCTGCCTGCCTGCCTGCCTGCTTGCCTGCCTGCCTGCCTGTCCGCCCGCCTGAGTGCGCGCGCGCGCGCGCGCGTGTGTGTGTGACTTTCTGTCAGTGTGCGTGTATGCATGTCTGTCTGTGTGTCTGTCTCTCTGTGTGTGTGTCTGTGTGTGTGGCTGTCTGTCTGTCCGTCCGTCCGTCCGTCCGTCCGTCCGTCTGTCCGTCTGTCTGTCTGTCTGTCTGTCTGTCTGTCTGTCTGTCTGTCTGTCTGTCTGTCTGTCTGTCTGTCTGTCTGTCTGTCTGTCTGTCTGTCTGTCTGTCTGTCTGTCTGTCTGTCTGTCTGTCTGTCTGTCTGTCTATCGGTCGGTCTGTCCGTGTATCTGTATGTGTGTTTGTCTGTTTGTCTATATGTCTGTCAGTCTGTCTGTCTCTCCGTCTGCCTTTTCGTCTGTCCGTCCGTCCGTCCGCCCGTCCGCCCGTCTGTCTGTTAGTGAGTTTATCTCTTCGTCAGGCAGCGTATCAGTCTGTCTGTCCATGTGTGTCTGCATGTGTGTCTTTTTGCCAGTTGTACATCTCTCTCTCTCATTCTGTCTGTCTGTCTGTCTGTCTGTCTGTCTGTCTTTCTGTCTCTCTCTGTCTCTCTCTGT
>JAWQFJ010026742.1:0-14308 GCA_034096865.1 Theodoxus fluviatilis | reverse complement strand
TGAACGACGTTAAGCCCGAGCCTCCCCCATGAGAACAGCCGAAGTCTACTTTCTGTGTTTTGGGACTGCACTTCGCAAGGTTCAGAAACAAATGAAGCGGCAAAGGTCAAGGGTCGGGGGTCGTTTCTACATCTGCGATTGCGTGCCTCCAATGCCAGATACAAATACTACTGCCGGGGATTTCGTTTTTCCACTTCCACCCGAGAAGATAAAGATCCAACAATGGGCTCCAGAATACAAGAACCGTCAGACATTTATAGGGATCGCGAAAGTTGCCATTCAACTGCGTTCTGGTGGCTATGTTGCTCGGTACAAGTAACATTTGAATCACTATCATTACCTGCGTCCGGCTGAGAAGGACATGACTATAAGTCTTGGAATGCCATTTCTACATTTTTGAGGTACCGAAATCCCCCGCCCAGAGTTTCACAAAAGCGATCTATCCACAGAAAACAACCGAAATTCCGTTCATGACTTGAGCTTTGGGGGAAAAAGAACAAAATTGGCAGAACCCCATTCTCCTAGACAGTGACTTAAATCAAGTACCTGTGCTGATCTTCAACACCGTGCTCCCACCACCACTTTCATCCAGAAGGAAATAAAATTGGGACCAGTTGGACAAGAAGCTACGTACGTGTGGATCAGTAGCACGGCAGAAGATGACTGGAACTGTGTACACAGTGGAGCATACAACGGCTATTCATGTCTTCGGAAAGATTTAATGAATGCGAGAAGGTGGGCCTCACTGCGTAACCCAGGTGCAGATCTTGTACAGCACTTGAAAAGTTGGAGGCCGATTCACCAAAAACGTCCGAGATCAGTACTGCATTCCGACGGATGAAAACCCGCCTCGTCTCCTACTTGAAAAGGAACGCGATTCACCATCGCTCAGAGTGCCAGCAGACGATATGTGCATGGCCGTCGAAGAGCTTGCCATATATCATGCATTCTTTCCATTCTCAGCGAGTGTGCGAATTAACTCTACACGAGAATGTGACGCACTGCGATCGTTTCACGAGAGAGGTTCTGTGAACAGAAAGGTCAGTGCGAGGGGTAAATCATCAAACTTTTGTCTACCTGTATACTTCCCGTGCAACTGCGTTGACTCTGTGGCCCGTGTAAGTGCAGTAAACTTGGGGCGAGTGTAAACATGACGGGAAAGGATGTTAAGACTGTAAATAGGCGATCCGAGAAGTTAGCGTGGGACTGTTGCTGTTTCATATAGGCAACTCCAGTGCTCGGCGGGTCACTAGGGAACAACAGTCGAGGAGGAGTAAAAGAGCGATAGGAGTGTGAGTTTGCCTATTGAAAAAGCAACAGTCCATTCTTGTCTCAGGGGGGGGGGGGGGGGGGGGGGGGGGTGGTAGTCGCATATTTACAGTTTAAATCTTTCCAGTCATGTTTTCATCGCACAAGTTTTCTGCCTTGGGGCCAGAGTCAAGAGTGCAGGGAAAGTTACAGGTGGCAAAGTTTGATGATTTTTCTGTTTCTTTTCAAGCACTTCTGTGAAAACGATGCAGTGCAGTCTTTCAGTGTAGAGTTAATTCGCACTGTGAGGAAAGTGCTGATTATGGAAGTCTTGAGGTTGCACATTCTCTGTGGGCACTCGAGCGATGGTGAATCGAGTTCCTTTTCAAGTAGGGAGACGAGGCGGGTTTTCACTCCGTCGGAATGCAGTACTCTCTCGATGTTTTTCTTGTGAATCGCCTCCAACTTTTCAACTGCTTGTACAAGATCTGCACCTGGTACAGTGAGCCCACCTTCTTCGGCATCATTAAATTCTTTCCGCAGAATGAATAGCTCGTTGTTGCTCCCTGTGTACAGTCCAGTCATCTTCTCCGTGCATGATCCACACACGTAGCTTCTTGTCCAACTTGTCCAATTTCTTTTCCTTCTGGGATGAACTGGTGGTGGGAGCATCGGGTGGAAGATCAGCACAGGACTGATTTAAGTCACTGTCAGGAGAATGTGGTTCTGCATTTTGTTCTTTTTCCCCAAAGCTCAAGTCATGAACGGAATTTCGTTTTTTCTGTGGATACGATCGCTTTTGTGAAACTCTGGGCGGGGGATTTGGTACCTCAAAAATGGTAGAAATGGCATTCCAAACTATAGTCTGTCCTTCTCAGCCGGACGCAGGAATTGATGTGATTCAAAATGGTTACTGCACAGCAAATAGCCACCAGAACGCAGTTGAATGGCACTTTTCCCTATTAAGTCTTGACGTCTTGTATTCTGGACCCATTTTTGGCATCTTTCCTCTTCTCGGGGGAAGTGGAAAAACGAAATCCCACGGCAGTCGTATTTTGTATCTGGCATTGGAGCACGCAATCGCAGAGTAGAAACCACCCCCGCTCCTTGACCTTTGCCGCTTCATTTTTCTGAACTTGCAGTGCAGCCCAAAACACAAGAAATTAGACTTCGCTGTTCTCCATGGGGAGCTGGGCTTAACGTCGTCAAAACTGACTCGCCTTTTTATGTCACATCACACATATGGTGTTCCTAAGACGGGATCGTCGTCGTCTCTCTCCCATCGCATGCATCACCACTCTCCCCTATCCCTCTCCATCCCTAGACTGTCGTCTGTATGATCGTCTCTATTATTGGGTTCTGGTATTCTTTCTCCCTCCGTCCATTACAGTGGGCAGATGGGGTCAACAGTGTCAGGAAAAAAACAATAACCGTACTTGGCCCAGCGGAAGAGTGGCGCCACGACAGCGTGAGAGAAAACAACGATGCTGAGAGACATAAGTTAGGGTCAGGTCCAGACAGGAAGACAATAGTAAACAGATAAGGGTGGAATGAGAGAGAGAGAGAGAGAGAGAGAGAGAGAGAGAGAGAGAGAGAGAGAGAGAGAGAGCCCAGCTACGTTATGTACATAGACAGAAATTTACCGTCTAAAACCAAAAGAGTAATAAAATTAACATGCATGGTTTCAACAAACATCCAGAAAACCTATACATACCTTGTACATTATAATTCACACCAAACTTTATTCCTTTCACACACCACACGCACGCACACATGCAATGTTGTCAACGCAGCGCTCAGAAGTAGCATGCGAATAGGGGGAGGTAACTCTCAAAGAAACCTCGCTCAAAGTATCGGAGTGAGTCATCTTAGTGTATATAGGATCTTTGACGTCACTAGACATGAAGCCATCGAATGAAGCCCAAGGTGAAGGCCAGCAACATGGGATGTGTAGTCGCTCATCCTCTACTCCGTTCCCAGCTTGAAAATATCTCAAGTTTGAAAAGCAAAATCCACATAAAAAGTGTATGATAGTCAGCTGACTACTGGACTCACCGGTAGATCCCACCCCCACTTCCACCCCCCCCCCCCCCCCCCCACCCCCCCTCCACCCCCGCCACTTCCACCTCTCCTTTGAAAGTTTGAGGCATGTCTAGTTAACGTTGCCGGGGCAGAATACTCAAACTGCAATTACCTGCTCTGTGTCACAGGTTATAGTTTGCTGGTATGCCACCGAATAGTCATTGACTCTTCGATCGGACGTTTAGACGGTTACATCTGAAGATTCAAGGGAGGCAACTGTTAATTTCAAGCTGTATCGTATGTGAAGTTGCTTCCCCTGAATGGATACTGGTTTATGGCCGGCCCATTTACACTTGTACATGTTACATTTGCCTTTTTCAAATGACAACCAGGCCACAGCTCATGAATCTGTCACAGAAGTGGGGAGGGTCGGGGCACCAAGAGAGGGCTTTTCTTTCCTCCAAGAAGATGTTGACAATGATAAGATTACATGTGAACCCATAATCATGATAATGTACGCATTATTCGTTGGTAGACTGCTATGAATATAGTAGACATGTTCGGGGAGCAGGCACGTTATGTACATGAGTAGTTTGCTGAAGGAAAAGTGAAGTTTTATCTTCCAGAGTGTTGTCTTCCTGAAGTCTGGTTCTCACAATGGTCAGTGTGTTAGGCACTGGAGATATGTATTTTAGACAAGTTTGAAGAGAAGGAAAGTTCCTGTTTACTACATGTATACTGTCACTTTTGTTTTGCTTTGACAGGTCATAGAAGTTGAAACAATGCTAAAACAGTCACTTAAGAGGGGTTGGTGCATCGTAGATGTTTGCCATGTGCAAGGCACAGTATTGTGGTTCTATCCCTGGAATGGAGAAATCTGGGTTTATTTATAAAGTTTGACAATTTCACACCTGCTGCCACCCTGTGTCATAATTCTGTCCTATGCATATTTCTGTCTGTGCATGAATGAGTGTATTTGGTGAAAATGTATGGTGCATCTACCCATCTTTGTGACTGTGTTGTCATTGGTTCAATTTCTATAATGTGCCTAAGAGTTCTAAACAAAATAACAGTATTTACAAGAACATCCCTTCCCCTTCCACAATTTCTAAAATATAGAGAGAACCAGTTCCTGGCAGCCCTCCCCCCAGTGCTCGTCTCTCATGTCTTCCATGAGTGCATGATCATCCCTTCAGCCAAGGTGCAAGAGCCACGTCCTGGAGTGAAAGTCCCTGCAGCAGGCAGAGCAGATGTAGACAAAGAGTTGGACTGAGGTCTCTGATCTCTTGCCACGCTCTCTTCCCCCTGTGGGTTCGGGGTAAGAATTGACCCACCGCGTCTCCCTACGCGATTCGTAAGAGGCGAATGACTAGGGACACCGTGACTTGATTTGCGTTTACTCTAAACTGCTCTAGTGATTTTCGTGCTTAGTGGCCTTACATAGCCTTCAAAGGCTGATGATAGGCCGTAAAACACCATCCATCCATCCATCCATCCACGCTCTCTCTTCTCCAGCACTTGCTGTCTTCTCCAATTTCCCCGTCTGATCCTGGTCCGCACAGCCTCCCACCAGAAACCATGGTGGCAGCCACTACTGCTGGGAATCAGATGGGATGCTGCAGGCTCCTCAAGTCCTTCCATCATACCTCCATGAATCTGAGAGCTGCGTGGCCTTGACTGAGTGCCTGGTAACTCCCACACAGGACGTCATCTGGCATGAGACCGTCTTTCATGCACTCCATGTTTCATGTGTCCCACGAAACACCTATGTCTGGCTAGGATCTGAGTGAATGCTGTGGATGTCTACACAAGAGTAAGAATATGATATGTCTGCTGTGTCCTGGACTGCAAACACTGTTCGAGTACATCTCTCCTCACTGAAGGGACATTGTTTCCTTCCAGATCAAACATGGAGCAAGGATCCAGGGGAAAGGGGAGGAAGAGGGAAAAAGGCAGGCAGTCGGAGGAGGAGGGAGGTCATCCCAAGATGGCAAAATCTGCTGGAGACAGTCCCTCCACATTTTCTGCTTCTACAGAGGGAGTGTCCAGTGGAGGTGGCCATCATACTGCAGCCACTGGTATGTGTATTGGTGACATCTTGTTGGGACACACCCCACCCCCACACATGGGACACACCCCACCCCCACACATGGGACACACCCCACCCCCACACATGGGACACACCCCACCCCCACACATGGGACACACCCCACCCCCACACATGGGACACCCCCCACCCCCACACATGGGACACACCCCACCCCCACACATGGGACACACCCCACCCCCACACATGGGACACCCCCCACCCCCACACATGGGACACACCCCACCCCCACACATGGGACACACCCCACCCCCACACATGGGACACACCCCGCCCCCACACATGGGACACACCCCACCCCCACACATGGGACACCCCCCACCCCCACACATGGGACACACCCCACCCCCACACATGGGACACACCCCACCCCCACACATGGGACACACCCCACCCCCACACATGGGACACACCCCACCCCCACACATGGGACACCCCCCACCCCCACACATGGGACACACCCCACCCCCACACATGGGACACACCCCACCCCCACACATGGGACACACCCCACCCCCACACATGGGACACACCCCACACATGGGACACACCCCACCCCCACACATGGGACACACCCCACCCCCACACATGGGACACACCCCACCCCCACACATGGGGCACACCCCACACATGGGACACACCCCACCCCCACACATGGGACACACCCCACCCCCACACATGGGACACACCCCACCCCCACACATGGGACACACCCCACCCCCACACATGGGACACACCCCACCCCCACACATGGGACACACCCCACACATGGGACACACCCCACCCCCACACATGGGACACACCCCACACATGGGACACACCCCACCCCCACACATGGGACACACCCCGCCCCCACACATGGGACACACCCCCCCCCCACACATGGGACACACCCCACCCCCACACATGGGACACACCCCACCCCCACACATGGGACACACCCCACCCCCACACATGGGACACACCCCACCCCCACACATGGGACACACCCCACCCCCACACATGGGACACACCCCACCCCCACACATGGGACACACCCCACCCCCACACATGGGACACACCCCACCCCCACACATGGGACACACCCCACACATGGGACACACCCCACCCTCACACATGGGACACACCCCACCCCCACACATGGGACACACCCCACCCCCACACATGGGACACACCCCACCCCCACACATGGGGCACACCCCACACATGGGACACACCCCACCCCCACACATGGGACACACCCCACCCTCACACATGGGACACACCCCACCCCCACACATGGGACACCCCCCGCCCCCACACATGGGACACACCCCGCCCCCACACATGGGACACACCCCACACATGGGACACACCCCACCCCCACACATGGGACACACCCCACCCCCACACATGGGACACACCCCACCCCCACACATGGGACACACCCCACCCCCACACATGGGACACACCCCACCCCCACACATGGGACACCCCCCGCCCCCACACATGGGACACACCCCGCCCCCACACATGGGACACACCCCACACATGGGACACACCCCACCCCCACACATGGGACACACCCCACCCCCACACATGGGACACACCCCACCCCCACACATGGGACACACCCCACCCCCACACATGGGACACACCCCACCCCCACACATGGGGCACACCCCACCCCCACACATGGGACACACCCCACCCCCACACATGGGACACACCCCACCCCCACACATGGGACACACCCCACCCCCACACATGGGGCACACCCCACACATGGGACACACCCCACCCCCACACATGGGACACACCCCACCCTCACACATGGGACACACCCCACCCCCACACATGGGACACACCCCACCCCCACACATGGGGCACACCCCACACATGGGACACACCCCACCCCCACACATGGGACACACCCCACACATGGGGCACACCCCACACATGGGACACACCCCACCCCCACACATGGGACACACCCCACCCTCACACATGGGACACACCCCACCCTCACACATGGGACACACCCCACCCCCACACATGGGACACACCCCACCCCCACACATGGGACACACCCCACCCCCACACATGGGACACACCCCACCCCCACACATGGGACACACCCCACCCCCACACATGGGACACACCCCACCCCCACACATGGGGCACACCCCACACATGGGACACACCCCACCCCCACACATGGGACACACCCCACCCCCACACATGGGACACACCCCACCCCCACACATGGGACACACCCCACCCCCACACATGGGACACACCCCACCCTCACACATGGGACACACCCCACCCCCACACATGGGACACACCCCACCCTCACACATGGGACACACCCCACACATGGGACACACCCCACCCTCACACATGGGACACACCCCACCCCCACACATGGGACACACCCCACCCCCACACATGGGACACACCCCACACATGGGACACACCCCACCCTCACACATGGGACACACCCCGCCCCCACACATGGGGCACACCCCACACATGGGACACCCCCCACCCCCACACATGGGACACACCCCACCCCCACACATGGGACACACCCCACACATGGGACACACCCCACCCCCACACATGGGACACACCCCACACATGGGACACCCCCCACCCTCACACATGGGACACACCCCGCCCCCACACATGGGGCACACCCCACACATGGGACACACCCCACCCCCACACATGGGACACACCCCACACATGGGACACACCCCACACATGGGGCACACCCCACCCCCACACATGGGACACACCCCACACATGGGGCACACCCCACCCCCACACATGGGACACACCCCACACATGGGACACACCCCACACATGGGACACACCCCACACATGGGACACACCCCACCCCCACACATGGGACACACCCCACACATGGGGCACACCCCACCCTCACACATGGGACACACCCCACACATGGGACACCCCCCACACATGGGACACACCCCACACATGGGACACCCCCCACACATGGGACACACCCCACACATGGGACACACCCCACACATGGGACACCCCCCACCCTCACACATGGGACACACCCCACACATGGGACACACCCCACACATGGGGCACACCCCACCCCCACACATGGGACACACCCCACACATGGGGCACACCCCACCCCCACACATGGGACACACCCCACACATGGGACACACCCCACACATGGGACACACCCCACACATGGGGCACACCCCACCCCCACACATGGGACACACCCCACACATGGGGCACACCCCACCCCCACACATGGGACACACCCCACACATGGGACACACCCCACACATGGGACACACCCCACACATGGGACACACCCCCCACACATGGGACACACCCCACACATGGGACACACCCCACACATGGGACACCCCCCACCCTCACACATGGGACACACCCCACACATGGGACACACCCCACACATGGGACACACCCCACCCCCACACATGGGACACACCCCACCCCCACACATGGGGCACACCCACCCCACACATGGGACACACCCCACCCCCACACATGGGACACACCCCACACATGGGACACACCCCACACATGGGACACGCCCCCCCACACATGGGACACACCCCACCCCCACACATGGGACACACCCCACCCCACACATGGGACACACCCCACCCCCACACATGGGACACACCCCACACATGGGACACACCCCACACATGGGACACACCCCACACATGGGACACACCCCACCCCCACACATGGGACACACCCCACCCCACCACAAGGGGCACACCCCCCCACACATGGGACACACCCACCCCACACATGGGACACACCCCACCCCCACACATGGGACACACCCCCCCCCACACATGGGACACACCCCACCCCCACACATGGGCACACCCCCCCCACACATGGGACACACCCCCCCCCACACATGGGCACACCCCACACATGGGACACACCCCACCCCCACACATGGGACACACCCCACCCCCACACATGGGACACACCCCACCCCCACACATGGGCACACCCCCCCCCCACACATGGGCACACCCCACCCCCACACATGGGACACACCCCACCCCCACACATGGGGCACACCCCACCCCCACACATGGGACACACCCCACACATGGGACACACCCCACCCCCACACCTGGGACCCCCCCCCCCCCACACATGGGACACACCCCACACATGGGGCACACCCCACACATGGGACACACCCCACCCCCACACATGGGACACACCCCACCCCCACACATGGGACACACCCCACACATGGGACACACCCCACCCCCACACATGGGACACACCCCACCCCCACACATGGGACACCCCCCACCCCCACACATGGGGCACACCCCACCCCCACACATGGGACACACCCCACACATGGGACACACCCCACCCCCACACATGGGACACACCCCACCCCCACACATGGGACACACCCCACCCCCACACATGGGACACCCCCGCCCCCACACATGGGACACACCCCGCCCCCACACATGGGACACACCCCACCCCCACACATGGGACACACCCCACACATGGGGCACACCCCACCCCCACACATGGGGCACACCCCGCCCCCACACATGGGACACACCCCACCCCCACACATGGGACACACCCCACCCCCACACATGGGACACACCCCACACATGGGACACACCCCACCCCCACACATGGGACACACCCCACCCCCACACATGGGACACACCCCACCCCCACACATGGGACACACCCCACCCCCACACATGGGACACACCCCACACATGGGACACACCCCACCCCCACACATGGGACACCCCCCCCCACACACATGGGACACACCCCACCCCCACACATGGGACACACCCCACCCCCACACATGGGACACACCCCACCCCCACACATGGGACACACCCCACACATGGGACACACCCCACCCCCACACATGGGACACCCCCCACCCTCACACATGGGACACACCCCGCCCCCACACCTGGGACACACCCCGCCCCCACACATGGGACACACCCCGCCCCCACACATGGGACACACCCCACACATGGGACACCCCCCACCCCCACACATGGGACACACCCCACACATGGGACACACCCCACCCCCACACATGGGACACACCCCACACATGGGACACACCCCACCCCCACACATGGGACACACCCCACACATGGGACACACCCCACCCCCACACATGGGACACACCCCACACATGGGACACACCCCACCCCCACACATGGGACACACCCCACACATGGGACACACCCCACACATGGGACACACCCCACCCCCACACATGGGACACACCCCACCCCCACACATGGGACACACCCCACACATGGGACACACCCCACCCCCACACATGGGACACACCCCACACATGGGACACACCCCACCCCCACACATGGGACACACCCCACCCCCACACATGGGACACACCCCACACATGGGACACACCCCACACATGGGACACACCCCACACATGGGACACACCCCACACATGGGACACACCCCACACATGGGACACACCCCACACATGGGACACACCCCACCCCCACACATGGGACACACCCCACCCCCACACATGGGGCACACCCCACCCCCACACATGGGACACCCCCCACCCCCACACATGGGACACACCCCACCCCCACACATGGGGCACACCCCACCCCCACACATGGGACACACCCCACCCCCACACATGGGACACACCCCACACATGGGACACACCCCGCCCCCACACATGGGACACACCCCGCCCCCACACATGGGACACACCCCACCCTCACACATGGGACACACCCCACACATGGGACACACCCCGCCCCCACACATGGGACACACCCCACACATGGGACACACCCCGCCCCCACACATGGGACAC
The DNA here is from genome assembly GCA_034096865.1 of Theodoxus fluviatilis. Lineage (NCBI taxonomy): Eukaryota > Metazoa > Mollusca > Gastropoda > Cycloneritida > Neritidae > Theodoxus > Theodoxus fluviatilis. The sequence continues at coordinate 3,020 of JAWQFJ010026742.1, read as the reverse complement.
ACCCCACACATGGGACACACCCCACCCCCACACATGGGACACCCCCCACCCCCACACATGGGACACACCCCACCCCCACACATGGGACACACCCCACCCCCACACATGGGACACCCCCCACCCCCACACATGGGACACACCCCACCCCCACACATGGGACACACCCCACACATGGGACACACCCCGCCCCCACACATGGGACACACCCCACCCCCACACATGGGACACACCCCACACATGGGGCACACCCCACCCCCACACATGGGGCACACCCCACCCCCACACATGGGGCACACCCCACCCCCACACATGGGACACACCCCACCCCCACACATGGGACACACCCCACCCCCACACATGGGACACACCCCACCCCCACACATGGGACACACCCCACACATGGGGCACACCCCACCCCCACACATGGGGCACACCCCACCCCCACACATGGGACACACCCCACCCCCACACATGGGGCACACCCCACCCCCACACATGGGACACACCCCACCCCCACACATGGGGCACACCCCACCCCCACACATGGGGCACACCCCACCCCCACACATGGGACACACCCCACCCCCACACATGGGACACACCCCACACATGGGACACACCCCGCCCCCACACATGGGGCACACCCCACCCCCACACATGGGACACACCCCACCCCCACACATGGGGCACACCCCACACATGGGACACACCCCACCCCCACACATGGGGCACACCCCACACATGGGACACACCCCACCCTCACACATGGGGCACACCCCACACATGGGACACACCCCACCCCCACACATGGGACACACCCCACCCCCACACATGGGACACACCCCACCCCCACACATGGGACACACCCCACCCCCACACATGGGACACACCCCGCCCCCACACATGGGACACACCCCACCCTCACACATGGGGCACACCCCACACATGGGACACACCCCACCCCCACACATGGGACACACCCCACCCCCACACATGGGACACACCCCACCCCCACACATGGGACACACCCCACCCCCACACATGGGACACACCCCACCCCCACACATGGGACACACCCCACACATGGGACACACCCCACCCCCACACATGGGACACCCCCCACCCCCACACATGGGACACACCCCACACATGGGACACACCCCACACATGGGGCACACCCCACACATGGGGCACACCCCACCCCCACACATGGGACACACCCCACACATGGGACACACCCCACCCCCACACATGGGACACACCCCACACATGGGACACACCCCACCCCCACACATGGGACACCCCCCACCCCCACACATGGGACACACCCCACCCCCACACATGGGACACACCCCACCCCCACACATGGGACACACCCCACACATGGGACACACCCCACCCCCAGACATGGGACACACCCCACCCCCACACATGGGACACACCCCACCCCCACACATGGGACACCCCCCGCCCCACACATGGGACACACCCCGCCCCCACACATGGGACACACCCCACCCTCACACATGGGGCACACCCCACCCCCACACATGGGACACACCCCACCCCCACACATGGGACACACCCCACCCCCACACATGGGACACACCCCACCCCCACACATGGGACACACCCCACACATGGGACACACCCCACCCCCACACATGGGACACACCCCACCCTCACACATGGGGCACACCCCACACATGGGACACACCCCACACATGGGACACACCCCACACATGGGACACACCCCACACATGGGACACACCCCACACATGGGACACACCCCACACATGGGACACACCCCACACATGGGACACACCCCACACATGGGACACACCCCACACATGGGACACACCCCACACATGGGACACACCTCACACATGGGACACACCCCACACATGGGACACACCCCACACATGGGACACACCTCACACATGGGACACACCCCACACATGGGACACACCCCACCCCCACACATGGGACACACCCCACCCCCACACATGGGACACCCCCCACCCTCACACATGGGACACCCCCCACCCCCACACATGGGACACACCCCACCCCCACACATGGGACACACCCCACCCCCACACAGGAAAAACAAGCTGTGGTTATGATAACTTGACCAACCTATTTTTTTCTGCCAACTCTAAAACTATTTTTTCCAATTCGGCAGAAATCCTGAAAAAAGGGGGGGGGGCGGGGTTGCAATGAAATCAAAGGTTATCAATGAACTGTATGCTGTTCTATCTTCCCTGCACTTCCAGCACTCAGGGAATCCACTAATTAAGTGAAAAAGCATTTTCAGGGAAAGAAAACTTGATTTATGTTCAGATGAAACTATACAGAATATTTTTTAGAATACGCATGTGCGCACACACAGTCACACACACAAACACAATTGTGCACAGTCTTAATCTGGCCTCCTTAAACATAAGAAATTCAGGTCTGCCTACTAACCCCTTTTTTCTTTTCTTTTGCTATGCTACCTGAACCAAACTTTATTATTTTTCGTGTGTGTGTGTGTGTGTGTGTGTGTGTGTGTGTGTGAGAGAGAGAGAGAGAGAGAGAGGAGGGGGGGTACACATGCATGCACACATGCATGCAGGCACACACACATGCACACACACACACACACACACACACACACACTGACCTCCTTCTTTCATAATTGCAGAGATTTCCCAGCACCAAAGCATCTGCCCGGATTCTGCTGTCCCGTCAACCTCCCAGACATCAATGGACTTTGATCCTCATGGTCAGTGTCACAGGACTGTCTGGTCACAAGCTGTGTCACAGGACTGTGTGGTCAGTTGGTGTGTGACAGGACTGTGTGGTCACATGCTGTGTGACAGGACTGTGTGGTCACTTGGTGTGTCACAGGACTGTGTGGTCACTTGGTGTGTCACAGGACTGTGTGGTCACTTGGTGTGTGACAGGACTGTGTGGCAGGGTTCGTACAGGTCATGGAAAACCTGGAAAGTCATGGAATTTGATTTTTCATTTTCCAG
>JAWQFJ010026739.1:5000-16963 GCA_034096865.1 Theodoxus fluviatilis | reverse complement strand
CCAAAAGTATGAACCGGAAATCGTCGCAGAGTTATCTGCCCGGTACTCTTAATAATTCGACTCTAAAAAGAGACGGCACTTGCCACTCTGCCTGACTGACTTGGCACGCCCGGGGAGTTATGCTAAGATCCGGCCGCGTAAATATATCTGCGTTTTGTGACAAACGTCTTGCTCGGCGGTACTGTACTCCATGCACCTTAACGGTGCGCGTGATTCGGGTGTAATCTTAAGCTAAACTACGTTTATTGGCGCTGCTGAAATGGTCGAAGTCGGAAACATTCGGAACGTCGTTTAGCTTAAGATTACACCCGAATCACGCGCACCATTAAGGTGCATGGAGTACAGTACCGCCGAGCAAGACGTTTGTCACAAAACGCAGATATATTTACGCGGCCGGATCTTAGCATAACTCCCCGGGCGTGCCAAGTCAGTCAACGGTCGCGTTTTATAAAACCAGACTACAAATAGACTACAGGGAGGTGACTCCCATATTATTTCCGGCAAGCGAGACGGCTTTTCACGGGAAAAAAACTTTTTTGAACTCTACATTATGTGTTAAACGACACAAATGCACCAAAAACACAAAAACTCGTAAAGCAACTAACGCGTCGTTTGTCGGGATATACTCCTTGCGAAGAACAGGTGCAGGAGCGGTAAATCGCATAAAGAGAGAGCCGGGCAGATAACTCTGCGACGATTTCCGGTTCATACTTTTGTACGGTTCATACTTTTGGACGTTACATGGCCTCTTTCTGATAGCTTTCTATACAACCCTGGTGACCTTGGTGTGGCCTCTTTCTGATAGTTTTCTATACAACCCTGGTGACCTTGGTGTGGCCTCTTTCTGATAGCTTTCTATACAACCCTGGTGACCTTGGTGTGGCCTCTTTCTGATAGCTTTCTATACAACCCTAATGACCTTGGTGTGGCCTCTTTCTGATAGTTTTCTGTACAACCCTGGTGACCTTGGTGTGGCCTCTTTCTGATAGCTTTCTATACAATCCTAATGACCTTGGTGTGGCCCCTTTCTGATAGCTTTCTATACAACCCTGGTGACCTTGGTGTGGCCGCTACCTGATAGCTTTCTATACAATCCTAATGACCTTGGTGTGGCCTCTTTCTGATAGCTTTCTATACAACCCTAATGACCTTGGTGTGGCCTCTTTCTGATAGCTTTCTATACAACCCTAATGACCTTGGTGTGGCCTCTTTCTGATAGCTTTCTATACAACCCTGGTGACCTTGGTGTGGCCTCTTTCTGATAGCTTTCTATACAACCCTGGTGACCTTGGTGTGGCCTCTTTCTGATAGCTTTCTATACAACCCTAATGACCTTGGTGTGGCCCCTTTCTGATAGCTTTCTATACAACCCTAATGACCTTGGTGTGGCCTCTTTCTGATAGCTTTCTATACAACCCTAATGACCTTGGTGTGGCCTCTTTCTGATAGCTTTCTATACAACCCTAATGACCTTGGTGTGGCCTCTTTCTGATAGCTTTCTATACAACCCTGGTGACATTGGTGTGGCCTCTTTCTGATAGCTTTCTATACAACCCTGGTGACCTTGATGTGGCCCCTTTCTGATAGTTTTCTATACAGTCCTAATGACCTTGGTGTGGCCTCTTTCTGATAGTTTTCTATACAACCCTAATGACCTTGGTGTGGCCCCTTTCTGATAGCTTTCTATACAATCCTAATGACCTTGGTGTGGCCTCTTTCTGATAGCTTTATTTACAACCCTAATGACCTTGGTGTGGCCTCTTTCTGATAGTTTTCTATACAACACTGGTGACCTTGGAGTTCCTGACTTATTCAAAACCTCCATGTGACTGGACACCACGAGGACTCCACGAGGACATCACGTGGACATCACGTGGACCACAGTAGAGACGGAACATGCCACGTCGACTTCTGCGTCACCTATGTATTAAATACTTGCTGGTCGCGTGTGACCATCTGATTGGATATCAGGCATTGACTGGGTTTCGAGCAATGTTCTTACCCTGCCCCCCGCCCCACCCCACCCCTATTGAAACCCCAATATTAGGATAGGGAGTCAGGCGTCATAGGAGATGGATGGATGGATGATTGGTGTTTTACAGCCTATCAACCTTTCTAGGCTATGTAAGGCCACTAAGCACGAACATCTTTAGAACAGTTTGCAGTAAAGGCTAATCAAGTCACGGTGTCCCTAGTTATTCGCCTCTCACGAATCGCGTAGGGAGACGCGGTGGGTCAATTCTTACCCCGAACCCACAGGGACGTCATAGGAGGCCAGCAGGTGAACAGTCACTGTGCCGGCAGCAGTCTGGGATGTGTCTCCAGGCTTGTCAGGAGAAGGGAGCACATGAAGTCTCTACGAATAGAGCGCACAACTGCATTCTCCACGATGTCGATAACAATCTCACCGTTTGGAAGTACAATCGTAGTTGCTAATTATACTTATAGGCACTGCGATTGAAGAAACATTTTCGTATCATTTGAATTTTGTCTTACCGTGCATTGAAGAGTTGTTAAGTTGCAGGATATTAATAATGAGGACTCTTCTTACATTAACACAGTGTGTAGCGATTTATTTCTTAGTTACAAGCATGTCGTCAGGAGAGGAATAGGTGCTGAAATAGGCTGCAGACAACGCATGCGCTCTTTTCTGAGCATGGTTTCGACGCTGGTTACGCAACTTGCTGTTCATGTCGACGAATTAAATTCATAGGGGAAAAAAGACATTCCTATTTTGTTGAAAGTTTTAATATGGTACATCTGTTCGACATAGCTCGGTGTAAATTACTGTCATGTGGCGAGTCAGAGAGTGTTGAGAAGGTTATGGAAAGTCCCGGAATACCATGTCACTTTCTCCTTGTTTACATCAGCCTCCTCGTTTATGTTGTTGCCTAGTGACGGTACATAGCTCGGGTCGCCAAAGAGATTGATGGTCACGTGACTTCGTTCGCCCTGCATTGAGATGGCCGAGAGGCTTCTGGCATGCGAGATTATTATAGAAAAACCTGTAAAAATTATATAAGGTGCGACGAAGCGACACAAGAGAGTAAACACGACTGAGATAAGGTATGAGTTTAAGAAGAAGATAAGCGAGTGCATCGAGTCCTCTACGCGTTGTGCCTAGACGGCTAGAGTGAAGTGGTTTACTGATTGTCACCGCTGTGTATCGACCAGTGCGTGAATAAAGTTTGATCGAAAACGACCGCTGGGTTATGTGAACTTCGACTTCCCCGCGCAAGCTAGGAGAATCCCCGTATCAACAAGACATTGCCAAAAGACAAGAGTAACAAGAGCATTTTTACAAAGTCGCCCTTTACAACTCGGATGGGATCTCCTTCCACTGGATAAGCTTCCAAATCAGTTTCTCAGTGAACGCTTATGGCTGCTTTCATGACCAGTGTTTACAAGTAGTTTATTGACAAAGTCAAGACAACAAAGGAATGTAACAGGCGATCGTGCAAAATCGTCATTCTCAACAACAAAAATGTCTGCCATGAGACTTTTTACCATTGCGATGCAACGATCTTCCAGGGGGGTAAAAAACCCACAACAAAAACTCCAACAGACTCTCTCCGAGAAAGACTGGAAAAACGGCGCGAAACGGGTAGTTACAACAATAACAAACCGCATGATGACAACATCAATTTACATGATCTATTACGACACGTGAATCTGTGAATGACGAAGAACCATTAATTCATGTAGGAATGGTTTTCTCACTGGCACCAGCCTTTTTTCCATGCACCTTTTTCTGACTGTAGGGCCTTTGGTGCCACTGCAAGGCCACACGTAAGTAGGGGGCTCTTTGTCCTGCACAGAAGCATCCGCTGGTTTTCATCCCTGTTAACCTCCGCTTTCCTAACTTGCCGGTCTCTTGTCTCTTTTGTCGATCTCGACCTTGTGCGTTTAAAAATGTCTCACCGACAAAAAAAAGTTACGCTTCGTCAAGTCAAGAGGACTTCTACAAACGCCAGTCAGTCTGTTCAGTATGAAGAATGCAAACGTCACAAGAGACAATATATGGAGGCTACTTAAACATAGACTTGGACTAACGACCACTACCGGCACCGGGCAAGGGCACAATGAAAAGTTTTGCTCTGTTTTGAATTCGAGAGCACAAAGACAACAACTGTAACGATTCGTAAACTAAAATCTGCGCTCGTGGATGATATTAAATTTTCACATGATTTTGCTTGAAAAGTCAGACGTAAAGCTATATAGATGGATAGCTTTTATTACCTCTTTGGACTAACGCACACAGTACTTCCGGCTGTTAGGCCCCCACCCCACCATCACTCCCATCCTACTTTTAAACCCAGTTTTGTCTGATCATAGTTTGCTTTATCCAAAGGCATTACTTCAGCTTACTTGTTGAAATTAACACGTTGAAAAACCATGGCCAAACTGCTTTATCCCCCATGGCGAAGTGTTTTGTAAACTTTCTGCGCACGTCCTAGAGATCGGGAAGTTGGTCGGTACCACGTTTTGTGCCCTTTTCCTTGCTGATTTGCTTTTTAATCCGCGACAGTGTGTCAGAAAATGTTGACTGCTATAGTTACCAAAACAACGCATTTTTCGATATGAAAGAATGCACGAAGCGTCCTTCTACTCTGTCACTGGGCACCTCATATAACCCTATATGCATGACGTAGGATAGAGCTTGAAGCTGATGACATTGTAAGACAATCATTCATCATGAAATCAATGACTAGAACGTGATAGCGCGCCTTGTTCAAAACAAGCGCCTGTTGTCAGTTTACAACCCATTACCACCAAAGACCCCACATCAATGTGTAGGGTCCTTGCTACAACTAGAGCCAGAGCACACAACAGGATTTACAAACGATGGCATCCTCGTCTCATTCAACAATCTTGCTTTCGGAGTACGGCAATGAATATCAAAGCATTACAATTAGTAATCCCAGAAGGTTTTGAATGTCACATAATCAACTAGTCAAATCAACAGTGAATATAGGCATGATGCAAAACAAATAAAACCAATGCAGTTAATAATGTAATACGAGCTGGAAAATAATAATCAACCGTATTACAGGTTTAATGTTGACAATGTTATTAGGTCATACGATTTTCATGCCACTCAAGAAAGAAAACACGCAAACAAGCACGACCTCATGCCGCTCTTCTCTCTCTCTCTCTCTCTCTCTCTCTCTCTCTCTCTCTCTCTCTCTCTCTCTCTCCACACACACACACACACACACACACACACACACACACACACACACACACACACACACACACACACACACACACACACACGAGTGCGCGCGAGAGTTGAAGTGCTCGTGCTGGCAGGAGAACACATTAGAGGGTGGAAAAGCTCGCACAACCTCGTAAGACGGTGGACAAAACTATTTTCCCCAGTATCCATACAATGGGTGTGACAGAAATGCTATTTCCCTAATCTGCATGTGCAACTCTGGTCAGCTTTGAAAGCGAAAAACATAACATTGTCATCGATAATGATAAAGTCTGTGAAATGGGAGCCAACGTTTTATATTCACGTTATGAACATTTACATTGTTAATGAAAAGGAATTTTTATTTTGTACACATGCCTCTGACTTGCTTTCGTAAGCGGAAATAGTGAGATTAATACAGGGAACCGATAAATTTATGTAATACGTCGACCTCAAACGAGACATGGTCTCAAATTTACACCAGCCACGACGTAAAACGTAACACTCGCTATCATGAGAAACAGATCCAACAAACACATATCAATAACAATGAAACAGTGAATTATATAGATCGCATTTTCCAACAAGTTGTTGTTCCGGAGGAAATCACATCGAAAGCCATATGAAACACGGAACGACCATCATCGGTCAGATTCGAGCCCCTGACCTTACACAAGCAAATGTCTACAACCATAGTTACCGATTTACCCTTCCTGGTCACATGATATGTGTGCATGTGCATTATGGCGACTTTCCTTCGTTCTGGAGACTCAGCTTGCGTAAAAAGTTTCTGTTGTTGCTTCCCAAAGCGTTCAGTTTCTTTGTCACAGCCGCCAAGTATGAATTTTCTTCCGATATTTCACCTTCAAATACTTCAAGTTAACTCTATTATTCAGTAACAATATTTATTATGTGATCATTTTGGATTCTGTTACAGAAAAAATAGTAGGGGTAATGATTTGATGACTTTAAAAGAATCTTCTCGAACTTGTTGAATGCAAAGAATTATTATAAAGAAATACAACAGCGACAAAAAAGGAAGAAAAAGCTACCAAGTGGTACAATACATGTGTTTTTGAAAACATCGGCAGCAATTACACGTACTATTCGATTCCAATGCAGAAAACATGATAACTCGTTATAATGTCACAGATGAACAGCCACAGAAACAATTATTTGACAACGCTGCGGCAGGTAACATTAAAATCATGGAATACACTAAGACACGCATGGAGTCACTTGACTTCTAGTTAAGGACAGCTTTAACCCGCAAATCATCCATATTTCATGAAAAGTTGTGAAAAATCAAATTTTAGCACCCCTAGCATCTTATTTATCAAATTTCCATTTTGTCTCACACATAGAAACATTTATAAAGCATTTTATTTCAGGATGTAAACAATACAGCTTCTCATTAATTTGCATGAGATTAAAAAAAATCATATCTCACAATTAGACGTACTGTTTTTGCAGCCAAATATCAGATAAAAAAGAGACTTTTCACACCTACTGGAAATAGCGATGAGGCTGCAAACAAGTCCGCACGTTTCTAAGATGACAAAGGAGTGGCCAGCTGAACCAGATGAAGAAAAAAGGCAAATCACCTTCTCAGTTGAGGGTTTTTACGTGTGTCGTAAATCTTTTGTGTTAATTTTCTCAACAGTCACCTTGTCCGTTTGAAATTTTGCCTCTAATCCTAGGAGGTGGAATGCTATTCAACTACCGATATTGAAGAATTCTCCTGAACAGACTGGTGCCGACCATTGCTGAAGATCACCTGCCAGAGAATCAATATGGTTTCAGAGCCAACAGGAGCACAGCAGACATGTTGTTTGTCCTCAAACAGTTCCAAGAGAAGTGCCGGGAGCAGAACAAGGGCCTTTACATTGCTTTTGTCGACCTAAGGAAAGTGTTCGACACTGTGAGCAGAAAGACTGGCTGATCATGGAGCGACTAGGCTGCCCCCAAAAGTTCCTCAACGTGCTCATCCAGCTACATATAGATCAACGCGGTCAAATCCGACTGAACAATGACCTGTCAGAGCCATTGTGCATTACCAATGAGGTGAAGCAGGGTTGCGTCCTGGCACCGACTCTCTTCACCATCTTCTGCAGCATGATGCTCAAGCAGGCCACGGAAAATATTGTTAATGAAGACGGAATCTACATCAGATATCGTCTTGACGGTAACCTGTTTGATCTCAGACGCCTTCAGGCTCACACAAAAAGATTTGAACTATTGATTCGGGATCTCCTCTTTGTAGATGCTGCTGCCGTTGTTGCCCACACAGAGAGGGCCCTGCAGCGCATCACATCCTGTTTCGCAGAGGCTGCCCAGCTCTTCGGGCTTGAAGTCAGCCTAATAAAGACAGAGGTCCTCCACCAACCTGCACCTCGGGAAGAATACCATCCTCCCCATATCACCATCGGCGAAGCAGAACTAAAGTCACTAGAACGGTTCACCTACCTGGGGTGCGTCATCACATCAGATACCCGAGTCGACAAGGAGATTGACAACAGACTGGCAAAGGCAAACAGAGCATTTGGCAGACTGCACAAACATGTGGGGACAAGCACCTAAAGAAAAGTACCAAGATTAGTGTCCACAGGGCTGTTGTAGTTACCACTCTCCGATACTGCTCTGAATCATGGGTAACCTATCGCTGCCACATACAACTCCTTGAGCACTTTCATCAGCGCTGCCTCCGCACCATCCTGAACATCCACTGGAGTGCCTTTATCACAAGCATCGAGGTCCTCGAACAGGCTGGGGTCACCAGCGTTGAGGCTATGCCACTAAAATCACAGCTGCGCTGGGCAGGACACGTCCACAGTATAGAAGATTATCACCTGCCTAAGGTCACCAAGTATGGCGAACTTTCCACTGGCCAACGTGACAGAGGGGAACCAAAGAAACGCTACAAAGACTGCCTCGAAGTCCCTCAATGCTTGCCACACAGACCATCACCGTTGGTCAACTCTTGCTGCAGATCGTGACACCTGGCGGCTGGTCGTAAGCAGGGCCATCGCCTCCTTCGAGAACACCCGTAGGGCCTCCATTGAAGAAAAGCGAAATAGGAGAAAGAACGAGGCAGCTGCGACCGACCAGACCTTCCCCTGTAGCAATTGTGACCGGACCTGTCGATCCCGCATCGGACTTCTAACTCATGAGCGGGCCTGCAAAGACGTGGACCATGACCTTTCAGATCTTCGTTAAACGTAGCAAAGCCATGATGATGATTGATGAAAGTCAATGTATGTTTGAATATAAATAAACACTTGTTCCCCCCACCCCCGCACCCTCCACCCCTTCCACCCCACCCCAATTTTTATAACTGACGAACGCATCAAAATCAGATACTGACTTAGGAAGTGAGTACTACCTGGTGTGATAGAAGTGTTTCATCTCATCACCTTAGCAAAGATGTTACATAGAGAGACGGGGGAGGGGGGGGGGGGATGGAGGAGGGGGGAGGGGGCGAAGGGGCGGAGGAGGGGGGAGGGAGGGGGGAGGGGGAAGGGGGGGTCTCGCACGTCAATTATGACTGCTCGAGAGAGGCGCGGCGGCGTTTTTTTGCAGCGTAATTTCTTGTTCACATGCTTGCTTCAAGCACAGTTGTGCCGCATAGCTTTTCCCCCTCTTCCCCAAAGATGCAGATCAGTAAGTTGAATACACTTACTTATCTGCGTTTAGATCACAAATGAAAATGTTCCGGTGCTCGTTCGCTTCATGCAGATTTACACTATTCTCGACGGGAACAAGATCTAGGCCTATATGAGATTTCGACATTTCAAATGTCATGAAAGTGCAGTTTTTATGATCTGTGTCCTTCACTTTACAAATAAACGTGTGCTTACTGAGTTTGCCCCAAGAAGCCACGTGACTGACCCACCCTAATGCAAGGGACGCAGCTCTTCTCCATCCACGCTATTTTACATGAAGGCTCTAAAAGCGTTCCACGTGTCTCTATGTAACATCTTTGATCTTAGTTTGTCAGAATCAGCAAGGCACAAGCTATGCACTTTGCAAGTTTCGAACATATGTCTTTGCAAGTAAAGGAAAAACTTTGTAGGCCTACCAAATATCTGTTAATATATCCTTAGAGTCATCAGCCATAATGATCCCGTGACCTGCCAAAAAAGTTATTTGCATTAAATGCTATTATCCATGGGAGTCTTTATCACAGTATAGTTTTTCATATTCCTGGGCAATTTTGGTCTTGGGTCTTAGAGCTGTCCTAAGGGCAGATGCTAGCATACGAGACCGGTAAGTCCATGTCTATGGAAACAGAAGACAGTCTGCAGAAGAAAAAAAAGGACGAGATGTGTAGTCCCTGACGGCAGAGCGACGGCTTGAACAATCAGCAGGAATCTTTCACGCGCCCCAGTAATTACGACCGTTTCGCCATGATTTCCCAGCTGACTCTAGCAGCCCGCGGCCTGCAGTTCACCTCTCCAGATGAAGTGCTCGTGAGACCAGTCTTGGATGGGCGTCTTGAGGTGGCAGCAAGAGGGCGCCAGGGTCGAATGGTTCTCTTGGCTACGATTTATTTAGGAGAAAGTGGCTGCTCTATTATTCCAGGAGGGAGTCAAAGTGAGTACTGGTTCTGAAGATTTTTGTTGCGAGTTCAGAGTTAAGTTTTTAGAGTGCATCTTTCTCATTGTCATCCTCAAAATTTTCTGTCTGCCCTGAAGTCTTCATTGGATGGAGAAGAAACAGCATTAAAAAAGTAACTTTAATTATGAATTTATTTCGGCATGCTGGTAGAACCCTCTTGATACCACTGCAACTGATATAAGAAATTGATCGTATTTAATCAACGGTTTGTAACATGACCTGCCCTCTGAAGCCGCTGTAGAAGAAAACAAAAAGAGAGAAGAAAACCCAAGGAAAATCTAACAAGAAATACAAAATGCGTATTCAAATCCGCCTCCAGGAGAGGACGAGGAGATAGGTAAAATTTAGCTTGTGTTCAGTGTCAGCATCATCATCGCCGTGCAGTGTGACTAGCTTTATCTCCACAGAACTGCAAATGCAGTCCCGCCAATCGTGGACCTCATACGGTCAACTATCAATGTTTGCTTTGAGTCTTTTTCTGTGTCTGTAAGAGCAAGTTTCCACCATTCAACATTGTCCAATTTGGGGATCTTGCAAATGAGTTCAGACTATATTCGTGGTAGTTCATAAAAAAGGTGATTCGATCGTCCATCTGATTTTTGAGTGCCAGTCAGACGCAACCTTAGAGGGGCATTCTTTTTTGTGAATTCTGCCAGCAAAAGCATTATTGAGAAATGTTATGGCAAGAAGGCATATGAGAGATATATATGCTCAGCACTGTCAGTCAAAATGGCCGATGATTGTTTTGCAGCGCCCTCAAAATGCACTTTTCTGGCAGAACCGCCAGGACCAATTGTTCCATCCAAGCTCGTCCAGGCTGCTACACGGCATGAAACATTGTGGACGGTGGCTGTCTTTCTTTCCTATCAAATGGCTTCAAAGGAACATCTTTCCCAGTCTAAATAGGAGAAGCAAACTTCAGCCACGCCATTCCGTACGCAGGAGAAAGTCACGGCAGTGAATCAGCCAGTTGGTTTGAAGAGCGACGGGGCTGCTTGAACGAGCCCTTTAAACGAGCCTCTTCCTTTCCGTGTTGCGTTCACGTCTCACGCTCCTGCTTTTCGAGTAGACAGGCACCATTTGCCTGAAAAACAGAGTACAAAAGTCTTCACAGTCTGATGATAAATTACACTAGCACGATGCAACATTGAGGAAGTATTGTGACTTCATGAACTGACACCCAGTGTATGTAACGGTGTACTATGCGAGTTTGTGAGAGCGCACGAGTGCATGTGAGTGCATGTGTGTTAGCGAGTGCGAGCGTACTTGAAAACTCGTGAGTATGCGTGTAATAAAATATGCACGTTTGTATATGTGTTTGCTTGCTTTTGCCTTTACGCAAAGGCATTATTGTAGTTGTCGTCAGTTCTTCCTCCTCCTGCTCCTCCTCCTGCTCCTCCTCCTCCTCCCTCCTCCATCCTCCCTCCTCCCTCCTCCTCCTCCTCCACCTCCTCCTCCTCCTCCTCCTCCTCCTCCTCCTCCTCCTCCTCCTCCTCCTCCTCCTCCTCCTCCTCCTCCTCCTCCTCCTCCTCCTCCTCCTCCTCCTCTTCCTCCTCCTCCTCCTCCTCCTCCTCTTCCTCCTCCTCCTCTTCCTTTTCCTCCTCCTCCTCCACCTCCTCCTCCTCCTCCTCCTCCTCCTCCATGCTCCTCCTCCTCTTCCTCCTCCTCCTCCTCCTCCTCCTCCTTCTCCTCCTCCTCCTCCTCCTCCTCCTCCCTCTTCTTCGTTTCCTTCTCTTACCTGCAGAGGGGTTGCTCTGACAGCGGGCTACACGGTAGTGGTGCCTGGGGAGCGACTGCCCTTGAGGGGGCGGAGCTGCAGGGCGCGGGGACCACGCCCCCCCCGGTGACGTCTGGAGGCCGCGGTGTTGCTGTCCGACTCGCTCTCCTCCAAACCCACGCCTCGAGACCCGTTCACTGCAGTGGACCTGGCCATGTAATAACAATAGCAATAATGATGGTGATGATGATGATGATGATGATGATGATGATGTTGATAACAACAACAATACTAATAGTAATGATAGTGATAACAATAACAGCTACATCAACAACAACAACAATGGTGATGCTGCTGCTGCTGCTGCTGCTGATGATGATGATGATGAAGAGAATGAAAAAGAAAGTGAGGAGGAGGGGAAAGAAAGGGAGG
>JAWQFJ010026738.1:30000-45365 GCA_034096865.1 Theodoxus fluviatilis | reverse complement strand
TGTGTGTGTTCTTTTACAGGGAATGACATCCATGCAAGAGAGAATCTATTTCTATTGTTTATATTTTCGATCGATGCCGCTGAATGGCGGTCAAAGGACAGTGTGACAGACTGACTCTAGTAAAGGACCGTCTGCATACACCGAACTTTCGGCCTCACCTTACGTCACGACTTGAACCAAAGCAGCAATGCAGTGCGTATGAAGCTTCTTGTCCGCGAAAAAAGGCCATGAATGTTCATTCTGAAACGGATCCTGGGGTGGGGTGCACGCTCAGCGGCCCGATTTAACCCTCCTTTGAAAAGCGGTCCGCCTCAGCTTACGCCTGGACTCAAACGGAGAAGGCTGCGAGGCGGGGCATGAGGAAATTAGATCCACCTCCCTTCGCACTGTGATCTGCTGTTTGCGTTCTAGTTTTATGGATGTATGTTTGAAGTTTGGGCGTGGTGCATTTGAAACTGCAGGTGAAAAGATAAGTATGCACACGTACGTAAGTACACGTGCGCCCTCTTTCCATATTCCAGTTTCTATCCGCATTAGAACTGTATCCAGTTCCATCCCCCCTCCCACACCCCTCAACCCCTATCCCACCCCACCCCATATCCACCCCACCCCTCTTCCCCACAAATCTCCCTGACAAGTGCTCTCTCCGCCACACCCTCATGGTATGTTCATGCTCTTTGTGCCATGCTCATGCCCCTCTGTGCTCTTTTCTAGCCCTCTACCCTTCCCATTTTCCAGCGATGATAGACTCCCTACCGCGCGATTCTTATCAGCAAGGGCGTTTCCGCAACATGTGCAGTCAGACATGAAAATGTTTTGAAAAGCCCAAATCCGCCACCTAGCAGCACTGTAATTTCAGGGGTGTAAATTCTGTATTTTATTTTAGCACAAGAAACGAGAAATTCCTTCTTACAATGTTTGCATTAGTTGTTTTTTTTTCTCTCCAAATTTATCAGCGTGTGGAACCACTTCATATTTTCAAAATTAAAAACGATGAAAAAGATACATGCCCTCTTATATTAGCGTTCACAACTCTGACCATATGTTATGCTTGGGACGTGCCATGCGTTGCGTAAGGCGGGCGCCCCTTGGCGCTCTGCCGCATTAAGCATGAGCGGATTTTTGGGGAGATGGGGTGGAGAACGAGACTGGGGCTAAACAGAAAAGAGGACTCAAAAAAGAATCAAAAAACAAAAAAAAAATACAACAATTTAGCCAAAAAAGCGCCCCGCCGGGCGACCTTGCGCATAAGGCGATGAGGACGGAGGGTCATAGGGAGAATGGGATAGGGGCGAGGGGATGGGAGATGGGGCAAAAAAAGCGACCCGGGGGGCGCCCTGTGCGCATCTAAGCATGAGAGGTCATGGGGACGATGGGGCAGAAAGCTTAAAAAAAAAAAAGAACAAAAGCAACCAACAAAAAGATACATATAACAAAAGACCGCCCCGGGGCCACGGCGCCCGTGCAATAATATTAAAGCATGAGAGGGTGTCAAGGGGAGAATGGGGGCCCAAAATAGAGCATAAAAAACAAACAGAAGCCGCCCCGAGGCCGCCCTTGTCCGCCACTATCATTTAAGCATGAGAGATGGAGGTCACGGGGGGCGGGAGGAAACAGAAAAATGAGTGACCTTTTTTAACCCCAAAAGGGCCCCTTTCATTGGCGCTCGCCTTACGCCCAGCAATAGCGCAGATAGGTCCTTAAGGCGCCTCGTGGCAAGTTATTTCGCATCAAGGCCTATTCGTACCTAATTTGTTTTTGTGGTCACATAGTATCCGCTTTGTCATGTGAAGTTATTATTTAGAGAATCTAGGCCAAATAACACCGAAAGGACTGCTAGGGACTGTTCGTCATTACGTAGTGACTCACAGGCGCTGCAGATTGAATTTTTATTTAGGTAATGGCAATAATGGGGAAAGATTTGTGACCGGTTCTTTTAATGATACACGGGCAAGATTGTTTTATGGTTGACAGAATTTTGGCCCAGAGGAACCACCTTGGTAGGTTTCTAACCATAGAACCTCGCCCCGTCCATTTGGGGATGCTGACGCGCACGGCGAACCTCTCTAACGCCGTCGATCCTTCAGGGTCGCGGCGTTGTGTCGTCGCCTGACAATGAGGTGGGGGTGTGGCCGGGTTGGGCTGGCGTCGGTTCGTGCTGGGTGTGCTGCCTGTCGTGTCGACCCGTGGTCTCTGTGTTGTTCCCGCGCCCTCGCGGTTTGGGGATGCTGTCCCCGGTCACTGAAATTGTGGGCACGAGTGGCGGGACAGGAACCCGCAAGCCCGAATAGGGCACGCTGACATCGCATCGTCGTTACAGATTTGACGTCACAACAGCAGTGCGTAAACTCTTTTCTCTCTGTGTACGTACACATTCATGGACGCTCTAATTCTCTCTCTCTCTCTCTCTCTCTCTCTCTCTCTCTCTCTCTCACCACACACACACACAACACACATTACACACACGTACACACACACACACAAAACAACCCCACACCCACAGCCAGAGGAGTGAGAGACAGAGAGAGAGGAGGATGAGACCCAGAGAGACTGGGGGTGGAGAGACGAGTTGAGAGAGAGGAGAGACAGCGAGAGACTAGAGAAGAAGGCACACCACAAACCCACAGCAGAGAGAGACGTACAGATGAGAGAAACGAGAGAAAGACTAGACAGAGAGAGACAGAGAAGACGAGGAAGACACGAGAGACAAAGATTCGCAGATAAGAGAAGAGACAGGAGAGAAGAAGCGAGAGATGAAGCAGACAGAGAGACGAGTAGAAGAGAGAGAGAGAGAGAAGACAGAGAGAGAGAGAGGGACCGCAGAAATGGAGAGCACGAGAAGAGAAGAGAACGGCGAGGAGGAGAGAGAGAGAGACTGAGACGAGAGGCGAGAGGGAAGGGGGGAGGAAGAGAGGAGAGAGACAGAGGCGGGAGGGAGGTCAAGGACGAGAGAGATAGAGAGAGAGAAGAAGAGAATTGGAACGCTGAGAAGATGAGAGTGCGAAGAAGAAGCGAGATAGAAGAGAAGATAGAAGATAGAGGGAGAGAGAAGGAGGGAACGAGAGAGAGAAGCTAGTAGCAAGGAAGAAAGGGAGAGCGAGAAGAGGGAGAGAAGAGAAGATAGAGAAAGAGAAAGAAGATAGAGAGAGAGAAAGAGTAGAGGATAGAGAGAGCGAGAGAGAAGGAGAGAGTGAGACGAGGGAGAAGAGAAGAGAGACAGAGAGAGAAGAGACAGGGAGAGATCATGGAGAGAAGAAGAGGAGAGGACAGAGAGCGAGACAGAAGAGGAGAGAGACAGAAGAGGAGAGAGAAGAGATAGGAGACGAAGAGAGAGACAGAGAGCGAGATAGAGAGGACGGAGAGGGGGTCAGAGACTGAGAGAGAGCTGGAGGCAGAGAGAGAGAAGAGAGAGAGAGAGAGAGAGAGAGAGAGCAACACATACACACAGATGCAGGTTGGCATTTCGGAAGGACGGACGAAAAGACAAACAACAAAAGCAGAAAGAGAAGTGGGGTGTTGTGTATGGGTGCTTGTAACTGTGTGCCTGAGTCAAGTACATCTTTACTTTTTGTAACGTACGTATGCTGTTCTTGATACTGCTGATTCTCTGTGAACATGTGTTAGGAATTTTGAATGTTTGGGAAGTGTGTTTATTTATGAACAGTTTTAGAGAACGTCACACTGCTTTTATCTATAGAGTAAGGGTAGGGACAATGTCCTTTTGTCATCCTACGTAGTTTGATATACATAGCTTGACATAATTTGATATATTTCTTGAATCCCTTCAGCTTTCCCAATCCTACGGAACAATGAAGAGAAATATTATCCCGGAATATTGACTTTGAACCCTCTTTCATATCATCACTCCTCTAAGATCAGTCTGGGTGTTGATTGCGATAGATAAGGCAAAATCCGGTGCTTTTGAGGCTTTCTTTGTGCTGATTTCCTACAAGTGACAGAAATTAAATGGATGCTCAACGTTGGAATTAAAAGTTTACTTGTGTTCATTCCTTCTAATAGCATAAATAGCAAATGACTCACACAGTCAGGGGAAAACCTGCACTAATGAGTTTTTGGAAGTAAACATATATTCGAATGCAGCGGTAAAACTGCGTACTGCTAATATGTTTAAGGCTCCATACATGTTCTTTGCATGTTTACCTTCCCATGCACGCATCCGGCGTGTGCAGACCCTTGCAGCAGCTTTTATTTTAGAGATGTGTTTATCTTATTTCGTATTTTGTTTTCGAAAGTTGTTAATTTACCTGTTTTCTTGGAATGTTTTGCCTCCGCGAAGGAGGTAATTTTTTCTGACCGGTTGGTTGGTGTGTTCGTTATTCTGTGTGCAAAATAACTCAAACAATTCAAAGCGTATTCTGGTGAAATTGGGTGCAAGGTCAGGGTTTCACCCTGGGAACACTCCATTGGCTTTTGGAGGATATGTTATCTAGTTTTGGAATTAGAACCATAAAGAGAAATGTTATCGTCATAGACCGGGGGCCTGCAAGTGCGTTCCTACCGTCATGGACCGCTATAAACGTTAAAGGTAATTTACCTTCACATCGTTCAGCGGACAGACGTCTTAGATGAGACAGGCCGTGTTGATGTGGCTGCCTACCCTCGCGGATCGCTATACGCGTTGAAATGAACTAACCTTCGTATGTTAGAGGAACATCTTAAAATTACACAAGCCACCACTCCAGCAGCAGCCCGTCTTATTTGCTCCAGTGCTGTCTTGCCCACCCCATGGTTGTCATCTTGAATTTAAGTCAAATTTCGTCGATCAATTTTAAAAATCACTTACTATGACGTTTTTCTTTGTATATGTGCAAAGACACTTTTGGTCAGCGTTATGAATTATAATGAAATCCTGGACATAATCAACCATCTTTCTACGCCGCTGTATGTTGATTACCTCCATCTCTGAAGTGGTCTTGCCGGGGCTTTGCTCTCCGCGTGCTCTCTAGTTTAATATTTCTCTTCATATGCATATGACCGATAATTTTCACGTTTCCTAAAAACCTTGTGTCGGAGGATTTTTGTTTCGTGTAACACTCTCCTACTTCCTTTGGGCTGGGAGTAAGAACGGACCCACCACATCTCCCTGCGCGAAACGTAAGAGGCGAATCAAATATGGGAAAATGACTTGACCTAATCTTACTACAAATTGCTGTCGTGATTTCCGTGATCAATAACTTTAAATAACCTACAAAGGATGACAGACCCTAATCTCTTTTCATCCTCATCCTCACCATCATCCTCATCCTCATCATCCTCATCCTCATCTTCCCCATCCTCATCCTCAGCAGCAGCAGCAGCAGCAGCAGTAGCATCCTCCTCCTCCTCCTCCGACCCCCTCTTCGCCTACCCCTCCTTCCCTCCGTGCCTCCGCTCCTAAAAAACCTCCTCCTCTCCTCCTCGGCTTCCTCCTCCTTCCTTCCTCCTTTCCTCCTCCCTCCGCTTCCCTCCTCCTCTACCCCTCCCCCTTCCCTCCTCCCTCCCATCTCCTTCCGACTCCTCCTCCCCTTTTCCTTTCGCCTACTTCCTTATCCCTCCTCCACTCCTCCCCCTGTTCCGTCCGTCCCTGTCCGCCTCCTCCTCAGACTTCTACTCCTCCCCCTCCTACCTTCTCTCTCCCTCCTCGTCCTCCTCCTCTTCCACCTACCTCCCTCCTCGTCCTTCCTCCCTTCCTCCTCGCCTCTCCTCCTCCTTACTGTCTCTCCTCTGCCGCCTTTCCTCAATCCGTCCTCCTTCCTCCTGCCTCCGGCCATTCCTCCCATCGTCCTGGGGCGCTCTCTGTGTCTCCTCCCTCCTTCAGTTCTCTCGTATCCTCTGTCTCTGCTTCCCTCCCTCCCTCCTCTCCTCCTCCTGCTCGTCCTGCCTCCTCCTTCTCCTCCAGCGCCTTCTCCTACCTCCTCCGTTCGGCCTCACTCCTCTCCTGCCTTGTCCTGCCTTCTCCGTCTCCTCCTCCTTCCCTCTCCTGCTCGTCTGTCCCTCCTCTCCTCCCTGCTCGTCTCCTCCGCCCCCACCGTACCTCCTCTGCCATCCTTGCTTGTGTCCCCCCTCCATTATGCCTCCTCCTCCTTAGTTTATTTGTCCGTTTACTGAGGAGAGTCAACACGTGGCCCAGTTAGAATACTGCCGCATGTCCTTCTACCTCTCTGCCCATACATGCAGTCGTCTGCTTTTCGCTCTCAAAGAGGAAAACGCGCCGAAACAAACACTGCGAAATTAGCCAAGCTGCCAGAACGACGCTGGTTATTTGCCTATGAAGTCCACTCGTCTTTTCTGCCCCAACCGATGGTGGCCGCGGCACTAATAGCTGGCGTTCTTTGTCTTGAGTCGTCGACACGTGGATTGCCAGGAAACCATGTGTGCATAATACATTGCCCTCCTGGTAGGAGCCCCAGGGAGCTGCTGACGGGGGAGGAATTGGTGCATGAATCGAGAGGCTGGGAGCCGGTGCAAGGAGAACTGAAAACCTCGGGGCTGCTTCCGTTCTGTGCCTTGTCAATGGGGAAACTATATGACGACATGCACCGTCACCAGAAAAAAAGGCGAGATATGGAGTGCTATGGAGCGTGGTTGTCAACGTGAATTTGAGAACAGAGGTGACTAAATCCGGTCCCCACCTCGTGATGTTCCTGTTGTCCTTCTTCCTAAGCGTGTGCAGTCATGGCTGAGTGACAAGAACTCCTCGTGTTTTTGCATAAGCACAGTGCCCTGTTCTGGTTTCATCCACAGCCTTCGGAAAAACGGCAATTTGAATTATGTAGGAAACATCTTATATGATTGCATTGTAATACTATGATGAACACTCACTTCCCGAGGACTGACATTTACATATCAATTTATGTCAAAATACGACGCGCATTTAAGCAAACGGGAGAAACGATATCCGAGTGCACGATATCACGTCACTCAAAAAATGTTCTCCATATTCACTGCGACTTTTTTCTCAACAATTTTTTTTTAAGTGTCAGTTTGTCTGAGCTGCATTTTCCAGGTAGTTTTGTTGACCCGTATTTGAGGCTACAAACACAGCATGCACTACAAACACAGCATGCACTACAAACACAGCATGCACTACAAACACAGCATGCACTACAAACACAGCATGCACTACAAACACAGCATGCACTACAAACACAGCATGCACTACAAACACAGCATGCACTACAAACACAGCATGCACTACAAACACAGCATGCACTACAAACACAGCATGCACTACAAACACAGCATGCACTACAAACACAGCATGCACTACAAACACAGCATGCACTACAAACACAGCATGCCGCCGATATGAAAGCGGCCAGTCTCGTTGCCTGTCCCACAGAACTGAATTGGTCTTCTGTTACATTCAAATTGAGGAATCTTGCTGATTTACACCGATTGTGTGTGTGTGTGTGTGTGTGTGTGTGTGTGTGTGCGCGCTCGCGCGCGTGTGTGTGTGTGTGTGTGTGTATGTGTGTGTGTTTGTATGTGTGATGTGTGTGTGTGTGCATCTGTGTGTCTGTGTGTGTGCGTGTATGTGTGTGTGTGTGTGTGTGTGTATATATATATATATGTGTGTGTGTGTGTGTGTATGTGTGTGTGTGCGTGTGTGTGTGTGTGTGTATGTGTGTGTGTGTGTGTGTGTGTGTGTGCGTCTGTGTGTGTGTGTGTGTGTGCCTGTGTGTGTCTGTGTATGTGTGTGTGTGTACCTGTGTGTTTGTATGTGTGTGTATGTGTACCTCTGTGTGTGTGTGTGTGTGTGTGTGTGTGTGTAATGTTGATATTTTACTCATTTCAGAAAGCTCAACAATCACTGCGCATACGCTCGTATTTTGAGAATTTTTGGTTTTAATGGTTTTTTCTTACGTCTAAGATGACCTTGTATTCATTTTTGTATTTGACAAAAAAAAACTGTGCCTAATTGCGCAGCACTCCACCTCGTCATTATCTAGATTCTGCCTGAGGTCTTCTTGCAAGCGAATCTGTGCTATTGCGATATCATTGTAAACAAAATAATATCACCCAAATATCATTGTCCATTAAGGGAATTCATTTGTTCTAGAAGCCAATGAAATTGCTCATTTTCTGATAACTGTAGTTGCTACTGCAGCATTATCTGCGAACTTAAAACAGTTTTCTAAAATGTATCCACGTTCATTGCGCACGCACTCAAACAGGCATAAAACCTTGACCAGCGCACACATCATCATGCCTTTACTGTCGGGAATATATGGCATATTATGATGATACCAAAATCTGAAAATCGCTAAAGGTATCGGTCAGACTCATATATACTTGGAAGGCGGGTTACATTTTCCCTGTGCAGTCGTCCATCCCATAATAGAAGTTCTCACTCTGCCCCCTGTGGGTGGGGATAAGAACAGACCCATTGCGTCTCTGTACATGATCTGTAAGAGACGAATATCTCGGGAAATTGAGACTTCACTTGCACCTAATCTGGAGTGCGTTGCTTATGCTAGGAACTTCGCGAGATCTTGTGAGGAATAGGCCGGTGTCAATACGTGTCAAAATGATGAAAGCAGATGTAAAGGCAGTCAATTGTTTGACACACGTTGATACCAACCTATCATTTGCCAACTAGGAAGGCTAAGAAACGCTCCCCTGACCATCTCGAATGATGTATGGATCATTGGCCTTATGTAGCCAACAAAGGCCATCTCGAATGATGTATGGATCATTGGCCTTATGTAGCCAACAAAGGCCATCTCGAATGATGTATGGATCATTGGCCATGAGTCTAATCAATCCAATCCAATCCATTCCATTCCTTGTTTTCACTCCAAAAGGCACTTAGTCCTAATGCACTGTCACTCATCGTTGTCGGCAAAAGTGGATACCATGAGAAGCTGCAGACCATAGGACGTCCATCTTTCCTCGCCCTTTGTGGAAACAGACCCAAAATGAAGACGACGAATAATTAATAATGACAGTCTAGGACGCCTATGACGACACCTGCATCAGAGTAACATTAATTGAAATATTCAAACATTACAAGAACAAGTTTAATATAATGATTTTGTGCTACTATTTCAAGAATCATGATAACTGATTTTGGTTCAGTCTGGATGGGCAATTCTCTGAAAACTATCTCTGACGGTATGCATGTGACTAATTTGTTTGTTTCATCAAGTTATATATCTTAAGCATATAATTGGCTAGTAATAGTTAGCATGATCAAGTTTAAAATGCGTTTCTTGTATAGGTTAATATCACTTAAGGTATGACTTTAGGCATGAACATTTCAAATCAAAATGATCTACTCGACTAGGGTACATGTTCGAGATATTTCGAGCTGGTGTCGGTTTACGAGTATAGCAGATTTCCACAGTGCGCTCTGTTCTGACGATCCGAGTGAATCCCAAAAGTATACCACTAAGTTTGCATAAAATGTCGTTGTTTCAGCCCATTACTTTCTGAACACTGTTGTGAAAAGAGTATAATGAATATCAACATATTCAAATGTTTAGAAAACCGCCTCATTTTCCCGCTCATTGTCATTATTATTCAAAAATCTTTACATCTTACAAAAACTTTCGAAACATTAGATGGCACTCTGGCTTTCCCCTTACAGCAGGTAGAACCTTGTTTACTGTCAGATAAGTAGGACGTCTCAGTCGACAAGCTCTAACGAGTCTTAATATGCATATGTCGCAAAAGACAAACACCCGGATTATCTGTTTGCGCCGATATTCAAACTATTCAGCGAGAAATCCAAAATGATGCAACATCGGAGGTTTGTTTGAGCAGTTGCCTCGTTGTCTGTTTTGCCGTCATTATTAGCCTATACTTGCAACTGAGTTCACGCGGCGCTGCCTCAAAATAACTTTACAGTCGACAATTTGTTATTTGCATGAGATGTTTTAAAAGCCTAAGGTGTCGACACGATAACCAACCAATTGTCTCAAACTCTTACATAAGCTGACGGTAATCAAGCATAAATAAAAGTAGGAAAAATTTTGGTCGTGAAGGAGAGAGCGAGCGAGCGAGAGAGAGAGAGAGAGAGAGAGAGAGAGAGAGAGAGAGAGAGAGAGAGAGAGAGAGAGAGAGAGACGCAGAGAAAAACACACAAACACACACACACACAACGGAGAGAGAGAGAGAGAGAGAGAGAGAGAGAGAGAGAGAGAGAGAGAGAGATAGAGAGAGACTTACACACACACACACACACACACACACACACACTTACGCACACAAACACTCACACACGCGCGCGCGCACGCTCGCTCACGCACAAACACACGTACACGACACACACACACACACACACACACACACTTACGCACACAAACACTCACTCACACACACGCACGCGCGCACGCACGCACACACGCACACACACAGCGTAAAAGAGAACTGACTAAAGAAGGCAGGCTGGAAGCATGGCGGGGTAGGATCACTATATGAGTAGCCGAGCAGGCATTCTGATTTACACTCTAGAGCGCACGAACAGCGAGCATCTACGCACTACTCCGCCATTAGAAACAATCGATTCTAATGACGCTGCTACAGTGTTCCGGGAGCTTTTCCAGGGTGCGCTCATTGCACACCAGGGACGTTAATAAGTCATGGACTCGTTTGTTTCTTGTCAAAAACACCTCTGTATTACTTCGCGTCTAGTAGGCATTTCGCCGAACCCCATCGCATCGATATCACGAAATTCGTGAATAAATTACGAGATTTCTGTCCGTGTTGTCGACGAGTGTCGATGACCTGCAGTGGCCTGCAATCAGATTTCAAGCAATACGGTAGCATTTTGGATGTAGGCTGCATACAATGTATTCTGCGCGCACATGCGCAGTAGAGCTACGTGACAGGACGTGGGTCATACACTTAACGCACAATTATGCATTTTTGAATATTTAAGACCGGCCAGAACAAAACCTGTCGGAACTGGTTAGAGGCGATTCAGCACTACATATACACGCAGGAATACAGTGCACTCGTACGTGATGGGGTCAACTGGGGTCAGTTGCATGTTTTTGCAGAAATCCACGCCAGGGGGACCACATTTTCATGTTCTCGAATCATTTCGGAATTACTTCTTCAGGCGGGCCACACGAGAGGACTTGTCCGAGGACAGGGGGGCAGACC
Organism: Theodoxus fluviatilis; assembly: GCA_034096865.1. Lineage (NCBI taxonomy): Eukaryota > Metazoa > Mollusca > Gastropoda > Cycloneritida > Neritidae > Theodoxus > Theodoxus fluviatilis. Next base: position 34,253 of record JAWQFJ010026738.1, on the reverse strand, counting down.
ACACAAGCTGGCGAGCCGCATCTGTTTCAGGGCTTTTGTGCTGGAAACAGGGCCACATCGCCCTGTGGTCTGCTGCAAATGATTTGCTGGGGATAACATCCGGCAAATACGATACAATCAATACAACACAATACAATACAGTACAACACAATATATCTTTATTACTGCAATTGCAGAATTTGATAGCGCCTTTGTGCAGTATTTATTCAGTTCAGTTCAGTTCAGTCTCTTAACCCTGAGATGGGTTGTTGAGGCACCACTGGTGACTTTCGGACAATCTTCCTCCATCGATCTCTATCCTCTGTGGCTCGCTGTGAGTCAGCAAAGGTCAAGCCTGTCCACTCTTTGATGTTGTCTTCCCACCTCTTTCTCTGCCTGCCTCTCCTTCTCCCACCTGGTACGGTACCTTGCAGGATGGTCTCGGCCAGCCCACTGCCTCTTGACACGTGACCGTACCACTTCAGCTTTCTGCTTTTCCCGATTGAGAGCAGGTCTTCGTACTGTCCAATTGCTCTCCTGATTCTGTTGCTGACTTCCTCATTCGTGACATGGTGTTTATATGAGATGTTCAGAATCTTGCGGTAGCATCTCATTTCCAGGGCGTGTATCCGTCTCTGTAGTTCAGATGTGAGTGTCCAGGACTCGCATGCATACAAGAATACGGAGATGGCCAGCGTGCACACGAGCCTGATCTTCGACGCGAGAGTGATATTTCTGTCATGCCATATTGGCTTCAACTTTGCCAATGCTGGTGTTGTTTGTGCTATCCTGGACAGTATCTCTGGTTTGGACCCTTCATCAGTCACGATAGATCCCAGGTATTTCAAGTTGTTCACAGCTTCCAGTTTTTGGCCCTTCACAGTATTTATACATTTCTTTTCCCCCTCCGAATACTCGCTGTGTTTCCTGCACCCCTCCCCTCGGAGGAGTCCACTAATGTGGCCCGCCTGAGGAAGTCTTTCTGCCATTTTCTCAAAACTGCCGCTGGCACTACTCCTATCTTCCAATGGGCGTACGTTCTACAGTTTTGATCCTACAGTGTCCATTCAGTAATGAATAAGAAAATACTGCAGCTTTACTAAACACTTGGATTTTCTTCTTCTTCTTCACTTGTCCCGTAGTCTGGACGACCGTTGGGGCATCACAGATGATCTGGCAACCAGTTCTCTCCATTCCTCTCGCCTCTCGGACTGTCTCAAGGCTTCGCTGAGCCTCATCCCTGTCCACTCTGAGACGTTGTCCTCCCATCTTTTCCTTTGTCTGCCTCTCCTCCTCCCTCCTTTTACTGTGCCTTGTAACACAGTCTTGGCAAGCCCTGACGATCGTGAGACGTGCCCATACCACTTTAGTTTGCGTCTTTTCACAGTGGTCAGTATTTCTTCATGGGACCCGATGGCTTGCCTGATTCTGTTTCGGATTTCCTCGTTTCTGATGCGGTCCTTGTAGGAGATGCCGAGGAGTCGTCGAAAGCATCTCATTTCCATGGCCTGTATCCTTCTCTCCAAGTCAGCTGTTAGTGTCCATGACTCACAGGCATACAAAAATATGGACATGACCAGGGGGCGCATCAGTCTGATCTTTGAGCTGAGGGCTATGTTCCTGTCCTTCCAGATGGTCTTGAGCAATTCTGGCGAGTATTTCAGGTTTGGATCCTGCATCTGTGACAATTGCTCCCAGGTATTTGAAGCTGTTGACGGTTTCCAGTTTATCGCCACAGACCTTGATGTCAGTGCTGATGCCGTTGGTGTTGTTGGACACCAGTTTGGTCTTCTCTGCACTGATCTGCATGCCAAAATTTGTGGAGGTTGTGTCTAAGCGCTCCACAAGAAGAAGAGTTAGAACTGGTTTTGTGGTAGCCAGTCACATGTGTGACTGAGTAGTTGTTCTACAGCCTACTGCTTTACACCACTTGAAGGATTTTTAATTGTTATGCGTCTGATAATGAAGATCCTCCTCCTCCTTCTAATACTAATTGCCTCTCAGTTCGTGCGCTTCTGGTGTCTATCCCCTTACCCCAATATCCCCTTGCCACAGCACCCATCCCTATCCCACCCTCCACCCCCGCCCGTACTACTCACACCCCATACCTATCCCCCACCCCCATCCCCACCCTCACCCTCACCCCCCCCCCCCCCATTCCATCCCTGACCAGAGGGCAGGAGTAACGGGAATTTTCGGACCTACTTCATTTCTACCCTTCACTTTGCTTGCATCTTCCACTTGTCTCGCTGCTTCCTGCTTGACTACGACCTCTCGTCTTCCTAGTGGCCATACTCCTGGGGTTAGAGATAAGAACAGTCCCACCGCTGCTCGACTACGACCTCTCGTCTTCCTAGGGTCGTACTCCTGGGGTTAGAGATAAGAACAGTCCCACCGCTGCTTGACTACGACCTCTCGTCTTCCTAGTGGCCATACCCCTGGGGTTAGAGATAAGAACAGTCCCACCGCTGCTTGACTACGACCATTCGTCTTCCTAGTGGCCATACCCCTGGGGTTAGAGATAAAAACAGTCCCACCGCTGCTTGACTACGACCATTCGTCTTCCTAGTGGCCATACCGCTGGGGTTAGAGATAAGAACAGTCCCACCGTTGCTTGACTACGACCTCTCGTCTTCCTAGTGGCCATACTCCTGGGGTTAGAGATAAGAACAGTCCCACCGCTGCTTGACTACGACCATTCGTCTTCCTAGAGTCGTACCTCTGGGGTTTGGGATGGGAATAGCCCCACCGTGTCTCCCCAAGCTATCTGTAATAGGTGAATAACTGGATAAATCGAGACATGACTTGCTCTATTCAATTTTAGTCATTTTGTAATCGACGGTCTTATAGGCCTTTAGCCCCAAAAGGCTGACATATAGTACATCTTCATTTATTTATTTTATTCATTCGTTCGTTCGTTCGTTCATTCGTTCATTCTTTCGTTCGTTCATTCATTCATTCATTCATCCCAACAGGTCGGTGTTTCTGCTGGACACGTGGCTGTCTGTCAACAGAGGGGAGGGACGACTTTGCAAGAGAAGCCTCGCCCTGGGGGAGGGGGACCTAGGACACACCGTGGGGCTGATGGGCTTCACCTCCAAGCATCAGCTCTTCGATCAGCACCTGTGGCTTTCCATCGTCAGGTCAGTCTGGCGATGGGTCAGGCACTCACTTGCTCAGGCGTGAAGAGGAACAGGGGAATATCGAATTAATTTAAAACACGTGTACTGCGTGCTGATTGATATATGTCCAGAGTTTCTTGAATCTGCAATGTACTCTATAATGTGCTTTCTAAAGGGCGGTCGGCCTTCCCAATAAACTGATTTAGTCTGTCAGTCACTCAGTCAGTCACTCAGTCAGTCACTCAGTCAGTCACTCAGTCAGTCACTCAGTCAGTCACTCAGTCAGTCACTCAGTCAGTCACTCAGTCAGTCACTCAGTCAGTCACTCAGTCAGTCACTCACTGGTTGGTGCACTCACTTGTCAGAGTGTGCTCGTACCTACGAGTGTGTGTGTATGTGTTAGTGTGTGTGTGTGTTAGTGTGTGTGTGTGTTGTGTGTGTGTGTGTTAGTGTGTGTGTGTGTTAGTGTGTGTGTGTGTTAGTGTGTGTGTGTGTTAGTGTGTGTGTGTGTTAGTGTGTGTGTGTGTGTGTGTGTGTGTGTGTGTGTTAGTGTGTGTGTGTGTGTTAGTGTGTGTGTGTGTGTGTGTGTGTGTGTGTGTGTTAGTGTGTGTGTGTGTTATTGTGTGTGTGTGTGTGTGTTAGTGTGTGTGTGTGTTAGTGTGTTAGTGTGTGTGTGTGTGTGTGTGTGTGTTAGTGTGTGTGTGTGTGTGTGTGTGTGTGTGTTAGTGTGTGTGTGTGTTAGTGTGTGTGTGTGTTAGTGTGTGTGTGTGTGTGTGTGTGTGTGTTAGTGTGTGTGTGTGTTAGTGTGTGTGTGTGTGTGTGTGTGTGTGTGTGTGTTAGTGTGTGTGTGTGTTAGTGTGTGTGTGTGTGTCTGTGTGTGTGTGTGTTAGTGTGTGTGTGTGTATGTGTTAGTGTGTGTGTGTGTTAGTGTGTGTGTGTGTGTCTGTGTGTGTGTGTGTTAGTGTGTGTGTGTTAGTGTGTGTGTGTGTTAGTGTGTGTGTGTGTGTCTGTGTGTGTGTGTGTTAGTGTGTTAGTGTGTGTGTGTGTGTGTGTGTGTGTTAGTGTGTGTGTGTTAGTGTGTGTGTGTGTGTGTCTGTGTGTGTGTGTGTTAGTGTGTGTGTGTTAGTGTGTGTGTGTGTTAGTGTGTGTGTG
>JAWQFJ010026738.1:20000-25000 GCA_034096865.1 Theodoxus fluviatilis | reverse complement strand
TTATTCGTGCTTGCACACTCAAATCACCTTTTGATGGTTTATTTACATAGACATGTCATTCCTTAGATCTTGCCAGTACTCACTGTCAGAATCACGACCCCATGAATAACATAGTGCACAAAACAATCTACTTTTTTCCAGCAGTTGTTTCTGCAAAACCTGTTTCGAACACAAGATTGATGTCTCCTGTTTAGATCGACCCGTTTATATTGTACACTAATTGATGTTATCCGAGAGCCTAAGAAGCAGCTTTTACGAATTCAATGGGAATAATTACAGAGTCACGAAATCATGAAATGCAACGGTTGCCTAAAGATGTCTACCTAATCATTGACTTTGCTTTGTACGGGCGTTCTATTTCTGGCACTGACTTCGTTTCTTCTACGGAAGTTCTGGTTCTGGCATTGACTTCGTTCTCGGCAGACGTTCTATTTCTGGCACTGACTTCATTCTCTGCAGACGTTCTATTTCTGGCATTGACTTCGTTCTCTGCAGGTGTTCTATTTCTGGCACTGACTTCATTCTCTGCAGACGTTCTATTTCTGGCATTGACTTCGTTCTCTGCAGACGTTCTATTTCTGGCATTGACTTCGTTCTCTGCAGGCGTTCTATTTCTAACATTGATTTCGTTCTGTACAGACGTTCTATTTCTAACATTGATTTCGTCTTGTGCGGACGTTTCAGTTTTGGCATTGCCTCATTTTTGTACGGACGTTCTATTTTTGTCGTTGACTTCGTTTCCCACGAACGTTCTATTTCTGGCATTGACTTCGCCCTCTACAGAAGTTACAGTTCTGGCATTGACTTCGCTTTCTGCAGACGTTACAGTTCTAGCATTCATTTTGCTTTCTGCAGACGTTAGTTCTGGCATTGATTTTGCTTTCTGCAGCGTTACAGTTCTGGTATTGACATCGTTCTGTTTGGGCGTTCCAGCTCCAGACCAGGGCGACGGCGACCATCATGACATCCCCGAACCCAAGGAAGAAAGCACGGAGGACCTGGAGGCCAGGAAACACAGGATCAAGGTGGAAGAACGGCTCATGAGCCTGGGGAAGACCACCCTGACATATTCCCTCTTCGTCCTCCTCCTCTTCCTCATCTGCATGCACCGCAACGTCCCTATGGGCTTTCGCCAGAAAGTCGTCGTCCTGAAGCAGATGCAACCGATCAACGTCACCAAGCCCAGAAAGGTGATCGAACTAGAATAGGATGGTCCTCAAGGAAACTACTGTCTAACAGTGCCTACTGTATGAGAATGTTGCTTTATCGTTAGGGGTGGTGGTGGCGGCGGTGGTGGTGGTGGTGGCGGCGGCGGCGGTGGTGACAATGATCGTGGTGGTGACATTCGATGCTGATGATATTCGATGCTGCTGCTACTCCTGTTGCTGCTGCTGATGATAATGACGACGATGACGAAGAGGATATTGTAGTTGTCGTCTTCTTTATGCTAATGATTTCTTATAATCTTCACCTTCCAATTGACCAGTTCACTCATTCAACTCAAACCTTATCGTTTTTCCATGAACCGTGTCCTCTCGGAAGTCCAGATCACAGTCGATGTTCCTGTGTGTTTACTGCTGGGGACTGACGCCAGTCTTGTCAGCTTTAACTCTCCATTACCTGACATAATATTAGCATTTAGCGTATTTCTCAGCTTAGGACTCAGTTGAATCAGTTTCATGGGTTGACATGTAATTCTCAGCTGATCATCTTGACCACGTAAGTAACCAATAGTTTGATATTCTCTCTCTCTCTCTCTCTCTCTCTCTCTCTCTCTCTCTCTCTCTCTCTCTCTCTCTCTTTCTTTCTCTCATACACACACACACACACACACACACACACACACACACACACACATTGCCACTTTGCGCACTGAGACATTGCAGGAACAGAGAAACGCGTTGAGAAAGGAGAGTGGGTTCACTCGGGTTGACTTCGTCTTTTCCATGTAGATGATTATAAGGAGTTAAACAATCATAGAACAGATCTTTCAGCAGCTCTGCCCGGGGAAGCATTCTACTACATGCCAGATATTAACTTTTTAAAATATTGACACGGTGTGTACGGACAGCGTGACCGAGTGTCATTCGTGAGTTCCGGGCATGACACCATTCTCGATCGCAGCCATAACTTCTTTTCACACACTGGTCCCTGGGGTGCGTTGCTTAGCCTTCCTAGTTGGCGCCCACTGCGCAACGACCAGTCACAAATGGCAAGATAAAAGTCCGAGAGAACATGGCTGCGACCTGGCAGAAAGTCGGTCAAGAAGTTGCCGATAGACGAATTAACTGACAGTTTTTCACTGGATAAAACATATCATGGTGACATCACGAATGGCATGGGAACTTTTTCAAAGAAAAGAAAGCCAGCTGGGTTTATTGTAGACATTTTTGCCGAAAATGCTGTGCCTCAATACACTCCGGATCAATTCAAGGGACATAATTCAGAGAGTGGACATGCATGTTGCTTCATCTGTGCAACGATTAATATACAAAAAAATCGACAATGTTTGTCCAGAAATAACCTCTATACATACTCTTGAAAATATACAAATGAACACTCGAACAGCAAATACTTCCGTGTACGTACACTTCTCCATTCTCTGATTGTGAGAAGCACATTACAGGCACTACAGACCCCATTGGCACGGTCTCCGCCATGTTAAGCCATCCGGGCCTCCGCAGCTAGACGCGGTGAAGTACCTCCGAAGCTTCCTCAGCAAACCTCGTACCTCCTTGTGAGCGAATGCTGTGGTAAACGCACTCGCCTTGCGTTTCCTGTAAGGTCCTTGCAGGAACCTAGTGCAAGCAACGTGCCTCTGATCTGTGGCGACTAGGAGTGAAAATGCTCCAAACAATTACAAAAACATTTCACTGGAAATAAACATGTTGCATATCGCGTTATCACATTACAGATTTGGGACGGGCTGCGAGGTGAGCTACAGTTTCTACAACCAATCACGGATCGCAAAACAAACAACACTCTGTCAGTCTACGAGCAGCGCTTCATGTCGGATTCCGTCAACTACAGAGTTGGCCGCATCAGCATGCGTCAGCTGCGAATCAAAGGTGAGCAGCTACACAGCATTTGTCGAATTCTTTCAACGGTTGGAATGGAGAGGACGTCTGTCTATGTCCTTGTCGTATTCGTCCCCCTCGTCATTAACACGTGATTCTGACGTATGCATATGGTCGTAAAGTGGAGACGTGGTGGTTTTTTCAACAATGTAAAAAGTTTGAAAATAGGAGAAATAGCGAGTCATGAGCTACTGAAGACAGTTATCTACCGCTATGGCGTTTTGAGAAAATGAGTTGTAAGGTGTAGGCTGTGTCAAGGCAAAGCAGTGCTGTCATAATGGAGGCTATTTAAATGCGGTACATCGGCTCCATCGACAAGCTGGACAGCTGCGAATGGAATGCTCGGAAAAACAAAATGTTGTGCTATGAACACATTGATGTGGATTCTAAAACCTGTCAGAATCTCAATACTGACACATTTAACTCCTCAATTTGGCCGATATCTCGAAATGAGGCAACATAATGTTCCGTCTCTTTTTGTGGTGGAGGTTCGCATATTCCGTAAGCAATGGCGCCGTCGTTGTTACCGAATGATTCGTGGTAGGTGAATCTGTTTCATGTTTTCGTTTGTTGGGTGTTGGAGGTTGGGGAAATGGATGTGGGAGATGTAAATGTGAAAGGCAAGTCGTGACAATGACTCCGACTAATTGTATTCGTTCTTTTTTTTATATTTTGCCTCTGGCTAGCTGTCTGGCTGTGTCTGTCTGTTTGGCTGGCTAGCTGGCTGGCTGGCTGGTTGGTTGGCTGGCTGTCTCTGTCTGTCTTGCTGGCTGGCTGGCTGGCTGGCTGGCTGTTTGTCTGTCTGTCTGTCTCTCTTTGTCTCTGTCTGTCTGTCTCTCTCTCTCTCTCTCTCTCTCTCTCTCTCTCTCTCTCTCTGTCTCTCTCTCTCTCAATGTCTCTCTGTCTCTGTCTCTTTCTGTCTTTTTCACGCTATCTCTCTGTCTATCAGAATTAAATGGCAGGGAAATAAAGATTGAAAATCAGCTAGATGTGAATGAGTTTACGAAGGCACTAACGAAATGTCTCGTACAGGCTGCAGAATTTCTTTTAAAAAACTTTTAAACACAGAGTTCACTTGTCTTCGAGACAAAGATTATGTCATTGCTGAGAAGGCTTCCAGACGACATTTACGGTTGTTCTTGAAGACTAAGTCGGATAAAGATAGAAAGACATATATTTGGTTAAGGAACAAATACAAACATATCATTAGGGGTAAAAAAGAATAATACAGAAATAGTGTGAGTAATACACTGGCTACGAATATCAGAAACAGTGCAAAATTCTGGAGACAAGTTAAAAATATGGGCGCAAAATATCGAGCTCCTTGTAATGTTTCTTTACAAACATTATATGATCACTTTTGAGAGTATCTTTTCTTGTAAGTCATCCGTCGATCTCGATGGTTACCTGCAATCGGAATGTGTCAATTACTTTGACAACAGCGAGTTAAACTCGCCCATTACACGGACTGAGATAGCAAACGCTTTGAGGTGTCTAAAAGCTGGGGCATCTGCAGGTACAGATGATGTAGTAGCTGAAATGTTAAAACCAGCCGAACAGTTGTTGTTACCTGCTGTATTGTACCTGTTCAATGCTATATTTGATTATGGTGTGTTTCCTGAGGTTTGGTCAGAGGCTATTATTGTACCGATTCATAAACGTGGACCGAGTGACAATCCTGATAATTATAGAGGTATTGCATTGTCTAGCACCTTCAGTAAGGTATTTACCCACATTATTTGCTGTAGGCTACAGAGTTGGGCCGATCAGCAGGATCTTACCCGGGTGGAACAGGCGAGCTTTAGAAAAGGGTATGGAACAGTTGACAACATTTTTGTTTTATATGGTATTATTAGCAAATATTTGTGTAAGCACAGAAAACTGTACATCGGATATGTAGATTTTAGACAAGCTTTTGATACT
>JAWQFJ010026738.1:5000-15000 GCA_034096865.1 Theodoxus fluviatilis | reverse complement strand
TGTCTGTCTGTCTGTCTGTCTGTCTGTCTGTCTGTCTGTCTGCTGTCTGTCTGTCTGTCTGTCTGTCTGTCTGTCTGTCTGTCTGTCTGTCTGTCTGTCTGTCTGTCTGTCTGTCTGTCTGTCTGTCTGTCTGTCTGTCTGTCTGTCTGTCTGTCTATCTATCTATCTATCTATCTATCTATCTATCTAATCTATCTAATCTATCTAATCTATCTAATCTATCTAATCTATCTAATCTATCTAATCTATCTAATCTATCTAATCTATCTAATCTATCTAATCTATCTAATCTATCTAATCTATCTAATCTATCTTATCTATCTAATCTATCTAATCTATCTAATCTATCTAATCTATCTTATCTATCTAATCTATCTAATCTATCTAATCTATCTAATCTATCTGTCTATCTCTATCTCCCTCCCCCCCCCTCTCTCTCACTCACGCGCGCACACACACACACACACACACACACACACACACACACACACACACACACACACACACACATTTATTTCCAACCTTGATAACGCTCGTATGAAAATGCGGTTACAATTAATTCAGGACCGTGTGGACAGCCGCCGATATTTGCAAAGTTGCTTATGCACCTGAGGTGTCTTCCTGACTACACTGCCCAGTGGGAGGATAAGGACAACTATGGACCAGGTTAGTAGAACAGTTCGTTGGCCTTGTGCAAAAACGTGAGAAGGAAAGCAAGAAGGTAGGAAGGAAGGATGGAAGAAAAGAAGGAAGGAAGGAAGGAAGAAAGGTTTTTGGCATTTCAGCCTTTGTAGGCCATGTAATGTCCTTGATCACTGACAAGCGGACTTAGGCGACCATGCGTTGGCGTTTGATTATGTGCGAGGTGCAGTGCCGTGGTTCAACCTGGGGACGGGAGAAATATGGATTGGTTTTTGCTATTTACCTATCTACCGCTTCCCTGTGTCATTACTATGTGTTGTAACCCTTTGTGTGAGTGAATAAGTATGAATATACACGTATAAGGTGAACATGTATGATGCACCTTCCCCCATGAGTGGCTGTGAGTGTTGGTTCAACGTCTATGACGTGCCATAAAATTGTCTTAAAAGGAGATTCCTCAACCGTCCATCATGTTTTCTGTATAGATCACTAGCTCCTTGCAGCCCCATATCCAGTAGTCCCTCCCCTCCTGCATGAGTGCATAGTCAGCTCCTCAACCTGTATAGATCACTAGCTCCTTGCAGCCCCATATCAAGTAGTCTCTCATCCTGCATGAGTGCATAGTCAGCTCCTCAACCTGTATAGATCACTAGCTCCTTGCAGCCCCATATCCAGTAGTCTCTCCCCTCCTGCATGAGTGCATAGTCAGCTCCTCAACCTGTATAGATCACTAGCTCCTTGCAGCCCCATATCCAGTAGTCTCTCCTCCTGCATGAGTGCATAGTCAGCTCCTCAACCTCTACTCGATCACTAGCTCATTGCAGCCCATATCCAGTAGACCTCCCCTCCTGCATGAGTGCATAGTCAGCTCCTCAACCTGTATAGATCACTACTCCTTGCAGCCTCCATATCCAGTAGTCCTCCCCTCCTGCATGAGTGCATAGTCAGCTCCTCAACCTGTCTAGATCACTAGCTCCTTGCAGCCCATATCCAGTAGTCCTCCCCTCCTGCATGAGTGCATAGTCAGCTCCTCAACCTGTATAGATCACTAGCTCCTTGCAGCCCCATATCAGTCGTCTCTCATCCTGCATGAGTGCATAGTCAGCTCCTCAACCTGTATAGATCACTAGCTCCTGCAGCCCATATCCAGTAGTCTCTCCCTCCTGCATGAGTGCATAGTCAGCTCCTCAACTGTATAGATCACTCGCTCCTTGCAGCCCCATATCCAGTAATCTCGCCTCCTGCATGAGTGCATAGTCAGCTCCTCAACCTCTATAGATCACTAGGTCCTGGCAGCCCCATATCAAGTAGTCTCCCATCCTGCATGAGTGCATAGTCAGCTCCTCAACCTGTATAGATCACTAGCTCCTTGCAGCCCCATATCCAGTAGTCCCTCCCCTCCTGCATGAGTGCATAGTCAGCTCCTCAACCTGTATAGATCACTAGCTCCTTGCAGCCCCATATCAAGTAGTCTCTCATCCTGCATGAGTGCATAGTCAGCTCCTCAACCTGTATAGATCACTAGCTCCTTGCAGCCCCATATCAAGTAGTCTCTCATCCTGCATGAGTGCATAGTCAGCTCCTCAACCTGTATAGATCACTAGCTCCTTGCAGCCCCATATCCAGTAGTCTCTCATCCTGCATGAGTGCATAGTCAGCTCCTCAACCTGTATAGATCACTAGCTCCTTGCAGCCCCATATCCAGTAGTCCCTCCCCTCCTGCATGAGTGCATAGTCAGCTCCTCAACCTGTATAGATCACTAGCTCCTTGCAGCCCCATATCCAGTAGTCCCTCCCCTCCTGCATGAGTGCATAGTCAGCTCCTCAACCTGTATAGATCACTAGCTCCTTGCAGCCCCATATCAACTAGTCTCTCATCCTGCATGAGTGCATAGTCAGCTCCTCAACCTGTATAGATCACTAGCTCCTTGCAGCCCCATATCCAGTAGTCCCTCCCCTCCTGCATGAGTGCATAGTCAGCTCCTCAACCGTCCATCATGTTTTCTGTATAGATCACTAGCTCCTTGCAGCCCCATATCCAGTAGTCCCTCCCCTCCTGCACGAGTGCATAGTCAGCTCCTCAACCTGTATAGATCACTAGCTCCTTGCAGCCCCATATCAAGTAGTCCCTCCCCTCCTGCATGAGTGCATAGTCAGCTCCTCAACCTGTATAGATCACTAGCTCCTTGCAGCCCCATATCCAGTAGTCCCTCCCCTCCTGCATGAGTGCATAGTCAGCTCCTCAACCTGTATAGATCACTAGCTCCTTGCAGCCCCATATCCAGTAGTCCCTCCCCTCCTGCATGAGTGCATAGTCAGCTCCTCAACCGTCCATCATGTTTTCTGTATAGATCACTAGCTCCTTGCAGCCCCATATCCAGTAGTCCCTCCCCTCCTGCATGAGTGCATAGTCAGCTCCTCAACCTGTATAGATCACTAGCTCCTTGCAGCCCCACATCCAGTAGTCCGTCCCCTCCTGCATGAGTGCATAGTCAGCTCCTCAACCTGTACTCGCCTATTGAAACCATGACTTAGACAGGAGGATTTAGGTAAGCAAGCTTTGGCGTTTGATTATGTGCGAGGCGCAGTGCGGGGGTTCAATCCCAGGGGCGGGAGAATTCTGGATCATTTCTTGACAATCATCAGAGCTGGTTAGAGTAAGAGCAACACAAGTCTTGAGTTCCCGAGTTCTTTGCCTTTGACGAATCGCGTAGGGAGACACGGTGAGTCTCTTCTTACCCCCAGCCCACAGATGTTGTATACGTGAGAGCTGGTACCTCTTGAAAAATAAATGGCTCCCTTAGAAATGCGAGAAAGGAAATAAGACAATGACTTGCTTTGTTGCTGGAAATGAACAACACCAACAGCAATGACATTGCGTTACGATAGCAGTGGTTGTTAACGATAGACAATATTCAAGTTCCTCTTTTGGAATACATCTTATTCCTGGAATTATTCATAAGTCCCGCAACCTTTTTCTCCGTGGAATATTATTAATTTACGTAGTCCAGTAAACACTGATCTTCTTGAAAAGGTTCAAAATGTTACTTTCGGAGGGCACGTTTAATCGTTCGTAGATTAGTCTCGAATGAATAGTCAAATATATGTTTCACGTCTTGTTGATTTTTGTCGCCTCATTCTCCATTAACAATACATAACAGTGATGTCCGACTGAAATATGGTAAATGTTGATTAAAACGTTCTCAAACGTGAACTTACTGTTCTGTTTGATATTATGTCCAACGTTTGACCCACACGGAGTCTCAAAATATTTCCACCAAAATGTCTTTCGCCTCTTTGATTTCGTGCCTTCCAAGGGTGGACATTCTGCGGCTCTGCAAACAACTGTTCCGACACCTACTGGCACTATGACGAGGGGCGAGAGGCAGGAACCCTGCCCACCTGGGGGGAGCATGCCACCTATGGGACGGGGGGCTATGTCGCTCTCCTGCCCAAGTCCCACCGGAGGGCGCTCACACTGCTGAACACCCTGCAGAGCCAGGCCTGGCTGGACCAGCGCTCCCGAGCGCTCATTGTTGAGCTCAACGTGTTCAATCCCAACGACCGCCTCTTCGCCCAGGTCAAGGTGAGGAAGCCTGCAGCTTGCCCTCAGCTGATTTCTGCTTCCTCCTGACTTGAAATGTTGGCTTCGTCCGATGTCCTTGCCTTCCATTTTGATATAATCTTTGCTGTTGATTCTCATCCGTTGAAATAGGACTTAGATTTTGTAAACGTTCTTGTTTATCGCTGTTGTTGTCCCTTTCCATGGGTTTGTGGCGTATGAGATTATTCAGGGAAAAAGGTTCATATTATTATGTAAGAGGGTACTCTCTATCTCTTTCTCTCTCTTTCTTTCTCTCTCTCTCTCTCTCTCTCTCTCTCTCTCTCTCTCTCTCTCTCTCTCTCTCCCCTCCGTTCTCGCCTTCCGTCCTTGCCTTCCGTCCTTCCTTCCTAGCACGGTGACAGTTGTATATCCTGCAAGCTGTCTGTTAGCAGCTGGAGTCCCAGCCTCTCCCTTATCTGACTCTGCTGCCGCCAAGAGATCAGTTTTATTAGCTCCTCCCTTTTTGTTTCTGCTAGGTGTCCACTCCACAGCTGTTAAGAGGGGTGGTGGTGGGTGGGGTTTCTGTTAGGGACATCACCTTTGCCCTCCTCAAGCATTCCTTCCTCTCCTTCCTTATTCTGTCAATCCTAATCTGAGCCTGAGATTTTCCCAAGCAAGGCTTTTCGGTTGTAGTTTATCACGTGCCTGTACATCTCTTATAAGGAGAATAGATATGCTTGCCTAGAGGCAGACCAGACCGGTGAGTTGAGCAGACTACATCAGTCTTGAAGCATAGCAGGCCACTTATGATCATGCATCTGTATTGGGCCTAATAAAACCTGGAATGAAGGAACCTATGTTTGCCCTGATTGGAGTAGAGGAGAGCAGAGCCTCTATAGCTCCAGCCTGCGCCATGCCACGCCACAAGGGACAGTCCTCTGCCTGTCCCAGATCTCCCCATTGCCTAGAAATCATCCCCACCTTCCACAATTGGCGTCATCGGCAGGAAACATGATAGAATGAAATGGAGAGGGGAAAGGTTTCGCACCCTTCTTCGTCTCTCCACGCTTTTTCTTGCCCAATGTCCTCGTCATACAAAATCAGTGAATGCCCAACAAATGTTAAATGACAATATCAATGTGGATCGGTTCTGCCCTTCCAGCGAGTTAAGCAACATGGTACCCTCTTACATCTCCCCCCCCCCCCCCGCTCTATCGGGGAAGTCTTCTTCCCCGGCGAACACTGGCGGCGTCCACTTCAAGGCATTTGACTTGTAATGGGGCGACGGCTGGCTTCTATTACATCCTGTTTCCTAAATCATCCTGCCGACGCCACCTTACACATTAGTTTTGTCAGGAGAGCAATGTAGAGTTGCTCCCTCATACATTACATTTGAGCAAAGTCCCGCTAAAGAATCGCGAGGGAGAAACCCCAATAAACATGCTGACCTAAAATACACGTACATTGCCGTACTCGCGTTTTTTCACCTCTCTCTCTCTCTCTCTCTCTCTCTCTCTCTCTCTCTCTCTCTCTCTCTCTCTCTCTCTCTCACTCTCTCACTCTCTCACTCTCTCTCACTCTCTCACTCTCTCTCTCTCTCTCTCTCTCTCTTTCTTTCTTTCTCCCTCCCCTCCCCCCCCCCCCTTGTTATGTGTATCATTTTTACAAATACAGATCAACCTCCAACGATTACGCAGCTAGTGACCTCTGACCTTGACCTTCCTATAGGTGCTTCTGGAGCTGCCCGCTCAAGGTCGCATTTTGACCACGTTGCGTGTAACGTCAGCAAAGCTATATCCCTTCATTACAACGTGGGACTATGTCGTCTTCGCCCTCCAAATCATCTTCATCGTCGTCTACGTCGTCCGCACCATCTTGCTCTGTTGGCAAGTATACAGATACGGGTTTACCAGAGCCACAGATTTGCAATCCAGAGCAATCCCAAAGGCATATTCGGTCTTTTTAAAAGTGATGGCTGTAATCCCACGCAATGTGCAGGCAGTCAGTTCTTGTAACAAATCTGTCTGCTTGTTTGTCCCAATGTTGATACCGACTCCTGAAGAATTACAACAATCACTGAGATCATACCGGAAACGCCTTTTTGATTGCTTTGGATTGCATATCCCTAGTCTGAGAACGCGCCTGTAGGTGTCAGGGTACAAACCGAAACTGTAACCAGATAAGTTTTTTCGCGGAGGTACCGCAAGTAAAATGTACTCAATAACGCTAAACATTGTCCTCAAGCTATTTGAGGTCGAACTTAATTTGACAAACAACGTTCATGAATAACAGCATTGGTCTGTTTCAAACTCACTTGACTTTCTCGAGATATTTTGAACTAACTGAACATTAGGAAACCCTCGCGTGCACAAGATTTAAGCATGAACATATACAAGAAATTGCATAAATGTCGGTGTTCCTAATCGTCTCCATGACTGAAATATATTATATATTTCCCCAGGTCTTCCACATTAATTCCACTTGTGAAGTTAGTTCACCTTTTCACGTGAAAATCATTGTTCTAGCATATTCCCAAAGTCATGCTGAGTAACGGTTAGATATACAACTCGGGATGAACTTGAGCATCTTCAGCATTTTTACTCCTAAATATGGCTGAATGAGGGCGGGCCTTACAAGTGTGTGCATGTGTATATGCGTAGGCGCCTTCGTGGTGGGTAAGACTTTCCTAGTGTATGAGCACACTCTCTCGTGTACACACATAAGTACACCACTTCTCCGTCCAGCACGGTGACACGGCTAAACGTGCTGCGCGTGCTTGCAGGTCGCTATGCTGCAGTGCGAATCGTCAACAGCTCTCCATGGACCTCCCCGTGCAGTTCCTCGAGTTTGGACTCTGTACCGCCGCCATCGTCGCCTTTATCGTCCGTGTCGTCAAGACGATTGAGACCATGGAAACGATAAACAACAATCCAGGTAGGTGTCAAAGTGACGTTGGCAGACACTGCAGCGCAGAGACGACGACAATGTAGAGGTAGTGGTGTAATGGAAGTGATGGGGGCTGCAAGGATGTGATGGCGTTGTTAGCAGTGGTGTTGATAATGGTAGTTGTGGTGGTGTAAAGGAAAATGACAGTGTTAAAAGCAATGGTGATATTATCAGTTACTGTGGTAGTGGTTGTGGTGAATATGTCCCCGTCTCTTTTTCTTTTCAAACTCGTGTAATAGGCCATTCATTTGTTGCCTCATGATATGTCCTGGAATTTGCATTCTTTTATACATTGCTTTTTAGACGTAGTGGTTAATCACTGGTTGAAAACTAAAATGCCACCTATGTTCTTCCTTCAAAAAACATCAATGCAAACTTTTACCACCCAAACTAAAAGCCAAATACACAGACTATCGAAGTGGTTCCCTTTGCTTTTCAGACGGATTCATCTCCTTCGATACGGTCATCTTCCTGGACGAGGTCTACGTGGTGAGCATCTCCATGGAGCTCTTCATTCGGATTCTGCGGCTGCTGAAGCCCATGACCCTGAACAAACAGCTCTTCTTGATGCGCGCCACGCTGCTGTGGGTGAAGATGCCATTGTTGTCTTGGGGAGTAGTGCTGCTCGTCGTTCTCTTCGCTTTCTCCTCCTACTTCTACACCTCCCACGGCTCCATCGTCTACGGAATGCGTTCCTTCCAACGCACCTTCATCACCCTCGTGCAGGTGGGGAATGAATGAAGGATGGAACGAACGAATGAATGATAGAAGGATTGAATAAGTGGAGTTTTACTGTTTACATGGGTTGGGTTTGTAAGTTATGTATGTATGGCCGTTACTTACGAAAATCTTGAGCTGGTTTGAGAACGAGCAAGTCGTCTCGAATCCCCAAGAAAATAGGTCAAAGGTAAAGGTGTGGTTTTATATAGCGACTCATCACCCGTGTCTGGGTCTCAAACCGATTTACACTTTACCCCCTGATCACAGGGCCACTTGGTAAATCCTTCACTGGCATCTGACAACAAACACAGTGACAGTAGTCTAAGACGCATCCAGTCAGGTACCAGCACCCAGTCAGGTACCAGCACCCAGTCAGGTACCAGCACCCAGTCAGGTACCAGCACCCAGTCAGGTACCAGCACCCAGTCAGGTATCCAGTCAGGTACCAGCACCCAGTCAGGTACCAGCACCCAGTCAGGTACCAGCACCCAGTCAGGTACCAGCACCCAGTCAGGTACCAGCACCCAGTCAGGTATCAGCACCCAGTCAGGTACCAGCACCCAGTCAGGTACCAGCACCCAGTCAGGTACCAGCACCCAGTCAGGTACCAGCACCCAGTCAGGTACCAGCACCCAGTCAGGTACCAGCACCCAGTCAGGTACCAGCACCCAGTCAGGTACCAGCACCCAGTCAGGTACCAGCACCCAGTCAGGTACCAGCACCCAGTCAGGTATCAGCACCCAGTCAGGTACCAGCACCCAGTCAGGTACCAGCACCCAGTCAGGTACCAGCACCCAGTCAGATACCAGCACCCAGTCAGGTACCAGCACCCAGTCAGGTACCAGCACCCAGTCAGGTACCAGCACCCAGTCAGGTACCAGCACCCAGTCAGGTACCAGCACCCAGTCAGGTATCAGCACCCAGTCAGGTACCAGCACCCAGTCAGGTACCAGCACCCAGTCAGATATCAGCACCCAGTCAGGTACCAGCACCCAGTCAGATATCAGCACCCAGTCAGGTACCAGCACCCAGTCAGGTACCAGCACCCAGTCAGATATCAGCACCCAGTCAGGTACCAGCACCCAGTCAGGTACCAGCACCCAGTCAGGTACCAGCACCCAGTCAGGTACCAGCACCCAGTCAGGTACCAGCACCCAGTCAGATATCAGCACCCAGTCAGGTACCAGCACCCAGTCAGGTACCAGCACCCAGTCAGGTACCAGCACCCAGTCAGGTACCAGCACCCAGTCAGGTACCCAGTCAGGTACCAGCACCCAGTCAGGTACCAGCACCCAGTCAGGTACCAGCACCCAGTCAGGTACCAGCACCCAGTCAGGTACCAGCACCCAGTCAGGTACCAGCACCCAGTCAGGTACCAGCACCCAGTCAGGTACCCAGTCAGGTACCAGCACCCAGTCAGGTACCAGCACCCAGTCAGGTACCAGCACCCAGTCAGGTACCCAGTCAGGTACCAGCACCCAGTCAGGTATCAGCACCCAGTCAGGTACCAGCACCCAGTCAGGTACCAGCACCCAGTCAGGTACCAGCACCCAGTCAGGTACCAGCACCCAGTCAGGTACCAGCACCCAGTCAGGTACCAGCACCCAGTCAGGTACCAGCACCCAGTCAGGTACCAGCACCCAGTCAGGTACCAGCACCCAGTCAGATATCAGCACCCAGTCAGGTATCAGCACCCAGTCAGGTACCAGCACCCAGTCAGATATCAGCACCCAGTCAGGTACCAGCACCCAGTCAGGTACCAGCACCCAGTCAGGTACCAGCACCCAGTCAGGTACCAGCACCCAGTCAGGTACCAGCACCCAGTCAGGTACCAGCACCCAGTCAGGTACCAGCACCCAGTCAGGTACCAGCACCCAGTCAGGTACCAGCACCCAGTCAGGTACCAGCACCCAGTCAGGTACCAGCACCCAGTCAGGTACCAGCACCCAGTCAGGTACCAGCACCCAGTCAGGTACCAGCACCCAGTCAGGTACCAGCACCCAGTCAGGTACCAGCACCCAGTCAGGTACCAGCACCCAGTCAGGTACCAGCACCCAGTCAGGTACCAGCACCCAGTCAGGTACCAGCACCCAGTCAGGTACCAGCACCCAGTCAGGTACCAGCACCCAGTCAGGTACCAGCACCCAG
>JAWQFJ010026736.1:52500-55000 GCA_034096865.1 Theodoxus fluviatilis | reverse complement strand
AGCCACATACATCCTTGTCCGCCATTGCATGTGCCTATAATGATGTAAGCCACATACATCCTTGTCCGCCATTGCATGTGCCTATAATGATGTAGCCACATACATCCTTGTCCGCCATTGTATGTGCCTATAATGATGTAAGCCACATACATCCTTGTCCGCCATTGCATGTGCCTATAATGATGTAGCCACATACATCCTTGTCCGCCATTGCATGTGCCTATAATGATGTAGCCACATACATCCTTGTCCGCCATTGCATGTGCCTATAATGATGTAAGCCACATACATCCTTGTCCGCCATTGTGTGTGCCTATAATGATGTAAGCCACATACATCCTTGTCCGCCATTGTATGTGCCTATAATGATGTAGCCACATACATCCTTGTCCGCCATTGCATGTGCCTATAATGATGTAGCCACATACATCCTTGTCCGCCATTGCATGTGCCTATAATGATGTAGCCACATGCATCCTTGTCCGCCATTGTGTGTGCCTATAATGATATAAGCCACATACATCCTTGTCCGCCATTGCATGTGCCTATAATGATGTAGCCACATGCATCCTTGTCCGCCATTGTGTGTGCCTATAATGATGTAGCCACATACATCCTTGTCCGCCATTGTGTGTGCCTATAATGATGTAAGCCACATACATCCTTGTCCGCCATTGTGTGTGCCTATAATGATGTAGCCACATACATCCTTGTCCGCCATTGCATGTGCCTATAATGATGTAAGCCACATACATCCTTGTCCGCCATTGTGTGTGCCTATAATGATGTAGCCACATACATCCTTGTCCGCCATTGCATGTGCCTATAATGATGTAAGCCACATACATCCTTGTCCGCCATTGTGTGTGCCTATAATGATGTAAGCCACATACATCCTTGTCCGCCATTGCATGTGCCTATAATGATGTAAGCCACATACATCCTTGTCCGCCATTGCATGTGCCTATAATGATGTAAGCCACATACATCCTTGTCCGCCATTGTGTGTGCCTATAATGATGTAGCCACATACATCCTTGTCCGCCATTGTATGTGCCTATAATGATGTAAGCCACATGCATCCTTGTCCGCCATTGTGTGTGCCTATAATGATGTAAGCCACATACATCCTTGTCTGCCATTGTGTGTGCCTATAATGATGTAGCCACATACATCCTTGTCCGCCATTGCATGTGTCTATAATGATGTAAGCCACATACATCCTTGTCCGCCATTGCATGTGCCTATAATGATGTAGCCACATACATCCTTGTCCGCCATTGCATGTGCCTATAATGATGTAAGCCACATACATCCTTGTCCGCCATTGCATGTGCCTATAATGATGTAAGCCACATACATCCTTGTCCGCCATTGCATGTGCCTATAATGATGTAGCCACATACATCCTTGTCCGCCATTGCATGTGCCTATAATGATGTAGCCACATACATCCTTGTCCGCCATTGCATGTGCCTATAATGATGTAAGCCACATACATCCTTGTCCGCCATTGTGTGTGCCTATAATGATGTAAGCCACATACATCCTTGTCCGCCATTGCATGTGCCTATAATGATGTAAGCCACATACATCCTTGTCCGCCATTGTGTGTGCCTATAATGATGTAGCCACATACATCCTTGTCCGCCATTGTGTGTGCCTATAATGATGTAGCCACATACATCCTTGTCCGCCATTGCATGTGCCTATAATGATGTAGCCACATACATCCTTGTCCGCCATTGCATGTGCCTATAATGATGTAAGCCACATACATCCTTGTCCGCCATTGTGTGTGCCTATAATGATGTAGCCACATACACCTTGTCCGCCATTGTGTGTGCCTATAATGATGTAGCCACATACATCCTTGTCCGCCATTGCATGTGCCTATAATGATGTAGCCACATACATCCTTGTCCGCCATTGCATACATGTGCCTATAATGATGAGTTGTTCTCCCGAGTTCGTGACTGGATGGGGTGCTCTATTAAAGTTTCTTATAACCAGCTATTTTTTTGTTTTAGGCAAAGAAACATTGCATCAGGAGGTTGTACATATGTCCAAGAAACACCATGAGCAGTGGGATTTGATGAAAGTAAAGTTTGTGCATGTTAGAGTAATAAATAATGTAAAATTGCCGTCAAAATGGTGGCCAAAAAGTGGAACGGCTGACCCAACACGCTCCACAAACTATCTGCAGCAAAGTATGCCATTGGTGTTTAAAAATTCTGCTGTGAATCTGTTGTTTAAAGTTTTATTTAGCTTTTCTCAGCAAGAAAACCGCAATGTCACAATAACTGTAAGTGAAAATCGACTTCAAAAACAGGGTAACGCACGCTTCATGCGAGGTCACAAGTAGACTTGCTTTTTTCACAAGCCGCTTCCTCCCGAACGCATTCAACACACACCTCTAGGTTTTAAAATCGAAAGTACTGATTCAATAGATCAAACTCATACAGAAAACATTAGCATTTTGTGTGCAATGTTTAAAAAA
>JAWQFJ010026736.1:32500-47500 GCA_034096865.1 Theodoxus fluviatilis | reverse complement strand
CTGTCTAAATTGTTATCCAAGAAAATATTTTTCTTTTCAGTACTCACTTCTTCCAGACAAGCTGCAGGCTTTAAGAAAATGTGTTATCATAATGTTGAGTTTCATTCCCTTATTTCAATCCAAATAGCAAGAGAATGATAGAAGGCGTGCTTCTTGGTTGTCATGTGTTTACGAAACAAACAAGCTACAACTATTCTTAAATGCCACATTCACATTACTTAATTATTTTTGGGTCATACACCAACAAATTTGCAACTAAGCACAAAAAGATTTCAAAACAACACCAACCTGAGCCATGCCACTAGCAAGAATGAATCATATTATAAACTGCTCATTAGGCAGTGAAGGACAAACCAAAATAGAAATGATACACATCACTGACTGAGACTCCAGGTATGATACAACACTCTTTTCTGATAAGCTGTATTGTCCCCTCAGGTGCAGCAGCAGAATCTGAAGAAATTCAGCCCAAGGTGCAAGCAAGCCAGACATCATGTGAAGTTCATGATTGTGAATCCCAAGTTTTGACAATTGCACCACCATGCTACAGTACATCAACCGAAAAGCCCTCTCAATCTTTCCTCCAAGTGTGAATCCCATATTGGGCACAAGTAGGTCAGATATATATCAGAGTGGCGTGATGTCTGTCACAGGCCAGATATGAATACATGTATTGATACATTATGTCACAGCCATGCAGCCAAAGGTCCAGGGAATGATGCACTACATCACATACATGATACAAGACCTGAACCAAGATTCTTAAGGTTGAAAGCACCTTTCAGCACACATGTCAAAATACAAGTGGATGTAAATCAACGGGCAGTGGTAGACCTAGAAGTGCAAATAACTGTGACAAAAATGTAAGGCAAAGGCTTGGTTGTTGAGTTCAGGCCAAACACTTTCACCCTTTGCTCAATAGGCGGCTCCAATTACCACTCCGACACCATCTTAATCCCCCAAGAAGCAGTGCAACCTGGCTGCAAATGAGTGTGACAAATTATCTTTCACAACTATCCTGCTTATCTCTGACATCCATTATTATCACTTCAAAAGTTGCTGTTGCTGTTGTTGTTTGCTGCTGTTGTAGTCTCGTGCCATTTCACAGTCTATGATGAAAGATGCATAGATATATTGTATGTACATGACACTGACCTCAAAACAACCTTGTGAAATGATAACCATGTTACCTGGGTCAGATAAGTATCCCAATCAGACAAATGGAAAATCTTACTCTCTTTCTAGCTGCACAAGTTGGTTCTGACTGTACTTTGTGACTGACACATTCCAACAAACCTCGGCCATGTTACCACGTTTTGAAGATAAAAAGAGACCACTTGCACCTTGATCAAGAACTTGTGGACAAGCTTAGCCAATGGCTTAAGAGCACTTGTCAGCACCTTTGTACATATGTATGTTTATTTGTGTGTGTGTGTGTGTGTGTGTGTGTGTGTGTGTGTGTGTGTGTGTGTGTGTGTGTGTGTGTGTAATGTGTGTGTGTAGGTGTGTGTGCATGCCTGCCTGTGTGTAAACGTGTGTGCACCTGACTGCCTATTTCTCTGCCTACCTGCACTGTCTCCACCCAAGTGCTGGACAGAGTGTTAATGTTTCAAGTTTCCTTTAACGTAAGCCTTCAGACCAACTCTACACTATTACATGTACACATAAGATTTTAGGCCATTGGTTCATACACTTTCAGTGTGGCCATATTGCTGCTTGAAAGTCCAGTTACTGAGGCCCCTTACATATATATATATATCTAAGAGTTGCCCCCATGGGCAAAGTGCTTGATTTACATTGCTTAACTCCCTTCAGAAGTAAAAACAATACCTGTGACTGAGGGCTGAGATGGACTTCTGCAGAATGACCCTACCTAGAATGCACTCAAGTGCAGTTGGAGTGTTAGGTCCCCAAGATCTTGAAACAACTCAAAACTAAGCAGTTCACCATTAGTGGGGTAATCCTGGGGTCGAAGGTCAAATGGAATGGATGAAGACCAAATGCAGAAATGGCAGACCTGTAAAAGATGGACGGCCGATATCCCTAACATGGTACAAAACTTATTTCAAACGGTATGCTCATCCGGAGGAATAACTAGACATACTTTTTGTCCACTCTCCTCACATTCTAACTCTAAGTTTGCAGTAGTGATTGACTCCAACATATATTTGCTGAGCATGCATTGTTTGAGCATTTCTTATGTAAGCCTGACTTTTTAAAGCTTCTTTGGACCCTGTATAAAGATCTTGCTGATTATTGATACTGATTATTTCTTCCCTCGGACCTTGACTGTTATTTGCTCAACCTACATCGGCTGAGCTCTCTTAAGCACACCAGAGACTTTTCATATCGTTTGTTCTACTCCAAACAACATTGCATGTTAACAATGTAAAGACAAACTTTTAGCTGTTTTGCATGGAGCTGCATGTGCAATTGCAGCTCTGACGACACGTATTTAAACTGTGAGCACTTTTTACCTGTATGAATTATGAACACTCTTCTACCACTGTTGCCCATTTATTCATCTTCAGACAAGTTTGCTGTTTGCCAAACTGATGAAGGGCTACACCCAAAACTTCCCATTACTAAACCTATGATTCCAACACCTCCCAGCGATCTTTATAATTATTATTTGTTTTATAGAAATGGCATTCTTAACACAAGACTTATCTACTAACTAAGAAATTATCAAATTGATCTTATTTGCATTTTGCAACCTGTATCCAGGGTATGACTGATTATCCATAGTGATTATTCTATTTTTTTAAATTAACAATATGATGCGTTAGACAATGAATGAATAAATGAATCAAATGAATGAATGGATGAATGAAAGGATGAATGAATGAATGATAAAAGTAAGATTTACACTTCATGTTTTTGATTTGCTCTGCTTGAAATGTGGTTTGTTGTTGTTGTTGTTACTGTAGATGATGATGTTGTCTTCTGGATGTTGGGTGCGACTAAAGGACCCCACAAAAGCACCTCAAAATTGTTTTTAATGTCTTCAAGTTTAAACTATTCCCATGCATGTGTTTTAGCATAGATCTTCTTGATAATGAGAAAATGTCACCTCATGTTATTACTTCTAAAATTAGTTTGACACATTTTAAAGTATTACAGTCCCATTTTATTATTCATGGGGCAATATTTCATTTTTATAATGCAATTGGTTTTATTAATTAATACAAAACAAGAAGCCAGCAGCAACAATTCCCAATTAATGAAAAACTACTGAACATTCAGCATTGTCATAACCATGCTAACTACAAGTAAAACAAACATGTGCATGATACACACTGTGACTGTGTGTATCACAGGAACAGTGAAAACATTTCAGAGGAATATCAGCAAAAATGGCTAAAGCAAACTCAAAATCATCACTGATTTAGGAAAGAACAAATAAGTTAGTGAGGAGATAGTATACAAACTATAACAGTTTGGGGCAAACAACTCTCTCTCTCTCTCTCTCTCTCTCTCTCTCTCTCTCTCTCTCTCTCTCTCTCTCTCTCTCTCTCTCTCCCTCCCTCCCTCCCTCCCTCCCTCCCTCCCTCCCTCAGCCAATCCTTATTTACTGTCAAAGGATTTTCCTTTGTCGACTGTTTGGCGTCTGGGTCGTAGGCTTAGGGTTGGGAGGTGTGTGTGTGTGTGTGTGTGTGTGTGTGTGTGTGTGTGTGTGTGTGTGGTGTGTGTGTGTGTGTGTGTGTGTGTGTGTGTGTGCGCGCGCGCGCGCGTACGAGAGAGAGAGAGAGAGAGAGAGAGAGAGAGAGAGAGAGAGAGAGAGAGAGAGAGAGAGAGAGAGAGAGAGAGAGAGAGAGAGAGAGAGAGAGAGAGAGAGAGAGAGAGAGAGAGTGAGAGAGAGAGAGAGTGAGAGAGAGAGAGAGAGAGAGAGAAGAGAGAGAGAGAGAGAGAGAGAGAGAGAGAGAGAAAATTGTAAAGATCGAATCCAAATACAAATACCTGATTGATTGACATAATATATCCACGTCGCTACGGTTGATATTCAACGAACATACACATTAGCCGCATGTCCGAACGAGTGTGGAGCGGACTTCGCCATTTTCAGTCAGCTGATCACGTGATGTAAATATCCGAGAGTGGGTGCATGGAAACAAACCAGGATGGCCCGTTGAATATCCACATCATCAGACTACTATAAGTCAATTTACTCTGGCTGTTGATCGGATATAGTATGAAACATACGTCCAGCAGCGGGTCTTTCAATCGGAACTCTAACTACATTCTTCGGGACGTCCTCGAATCAACACGGTTAGACTGATCTCCCCTCCCTGAGCAGAAATCGCACTCTCCTACTTCCGGTTGACCATGATTCGTTGAAAACCACACGTAATCATAAAATTGTTGAACTGTGCGAATACAGAGACTTCACCAATCTATTGCTCAGTCTGCATTAGAACAGTTTTCAATATGAGGTGGTTCAATGGAGCAATCCCGGATGCTATTGCGAAAGCGAAATCTACGCATTCAATTTTCATCGTTTACGTTGAAGGTAATGAAAGTTGAAATGACATTGTTTACAACTCTGCATGGCTGTGGCTGTCGGATTGAAAGTAGCTCGTCAACTAATCGCATACGTTCTATGTGAAATCTGTTTATCCGTCTTAGTTTCCTAACAATTGATTCAAACAAGTTACAAGGATTATTGGAATCGTTCAAAGTAGCGCATTGGTCATTGAATGATTGATAATCATATATGTGCCTCGTCCCGTCTTAGAAGGAAAAAAAAAGTAGCAACAACTCATTCAGTGTGATTCACAAACTACGCAAAGATGTCTGATCCTGAAATTATTAGATAGATTGCATGTGGGGACTGCTTGAATACTTCATTTCGAAACTTTTGGTTCACGTGATTCTTATGAATGGACTTTTCTGTTTGACTGGTCACTAGAGAGTTGAAAAATCACCGGTGCGTTCTCATTGTCAATGTCACTTGGTAAATTTCGTAAAGACGTCAACCTTGTGGATACCAAAGAGCAGTGCGCTCTAATGCCTCAAGTTACGCGACTGTTGGTGGATGGGTACATATTCGTTCATGGCAAATTACTTGCAATGGAGTAGTCCACTTTGAGGGCAACAGTTGACGTGGCTTTTGTCTTCAAATGTAGCTATCGCAAGATAGGCTGTTCAGTCTTACTTAAATGAATTAAACTTTTGGTAGGACTTCCTCAGCTAGACGCCACTCTGCCCACTATAAAGCGCAGACCCTGAGTCAGTACGACGTTGTCCTACTTCTGCAACTTTAACCCAGCAATGGAGTTACGCTTATGATAGGGATGTTTAAAATAGAAAATGACGTTCTGACATCTACACACTGTGCCCGAATTATATGATAAAAGTGTAATTCACCCATCCCATATTTACATCATGACTCATACTTGGGGCCTGGCTGCGGAATGTTTTCCTTTTTCATAATAGATTTTTATAATTGTTTGGCTAACACAGTAGATATCACATTTATCATTTTATGCATTTAATTTTCTGTATTTTTGTTGGCAGGTCAGGATGATGAATCCAAGTCAATGACAGAGACTTGGGCCAATGTTGCTGTCACAGAGACTTGCGAGAGAGAGCATTGTGTAGCTCTCAAGCTGAGTGCCAACAGGTATGTAGTGAACTGCTGGGTTACAGTGCTAATGCTATGTAATTCATTGGTATATTCAATATTCATGCAGCAGAGGGAGGAGGAAGAAGGAGAGAGAGGGGGTGGGGGTGGGAATAGAGGGTGGATTGGAGATTGAAAGAGATAGATGGAAAAAAGACAAGGAAAGAGAGACAAAGATACTAAATTGTAGAAAGGACCACTAGTAGAGGAGTAAATGCCTGATGTGTAAAACCCTATTGAAACAAAGCTAGAAACATGTTTACAGGGTACAGAATGATAAGCCAGTTGCTGGTGGATGTTTTCCATCGACAGATGTATGTGCTCAAAATTTGAAGGCTCAGCATTCTGTCTCTGTGGCAACTGTGCTTTTGTCTGGAAAGAAAGTGTAAAGCTGCTGAATAACCAGATCTATATGAATGAATGGAAAATACATTCTAGATAACTTGACTCATTAAACCCCAAGTGGATTTCCTCTGTATGGTCTGCTTTGAGAGGGTTTCATTATCACCTTGCAGAAATGTCTCATGACTTGCTCTTATGATGTTGTTTAATTGAATTGAGAATTTTCCTTTTTCAGCGATGAATGCTCCATGTTCAACCAGCTGTGTATCCTTTCAAAAGACTGATGTTGCATTTAGATGTCTTAGTGTTGTCTTCAGGCTAAAAAAAGTTTTTATTAGTTTTCAGTCACTTCACCGACCCAAAAATTTGCTGCTGACTCTATGCTTATATTCCAGGAGAAAAAGCATGCATAAAATAGCACGTGTCTTTAAATGTGTAAATTCTTCACTAGAATTGATTAAAAACTTCAATGAATGTCAGGTTTTTATTATGAAACATCATTTTCACAGAAATGTTTAAGAATAAGATACAGCAAACTTTCTTTTGAAGTCCATCCTACCTATCTCTCTTTCTTTTCTTTTTCTTTTTTTCTTTTTTATCTTTTTTTGGGGGGTGGGGGTGGGGGGGTAGCCATGTTACCTGCAATAACTTTTTCTTTTGGCCTTAAGACTATCTCTAGCAGAGCTAGTGGAGCCGAGCCCTAAGTCTAGTAGCCAGGAGTTGTGCCCGTGTCTTGTGAGTATTTGTCCATGCACTCCTTGAAGAACACCAAGATGAAAGAGGAGGGTCACTTTGGCTCGATGTGCTGGATCAAGTGGCTGTGCAAGTTTCATCTTACCCTGAAAGTCCCAGCATGGGCCTCAACGTCTAGAGACTAGAGTGGGTCAGATTTTGCCTTTAGAAACTACAATAGAATTTATCATTTGAATATCTATAAAAGTATAAGGATAATGATTTTTTTTTTCACTTACAAGTACATTTTGTAAAAGTTTTTGCTTTAGTTTGTTTCATGTGTGTGTGTGTGTGTGTAAGTGTGTGTGTGTGTAAGTGTGTGTGTGTGTAAGTGTGTGTGTGTGTGTGTGTAAGTGTGTGTGTGTGTGTGTGTATGTGTGTGTGTGTATGTGTGTGTGTAAGTGTGTGTGTGTAAGTGTGTGTGTGTATGTGTGTGTGTAAGTGTCTGTGTGTAAAAAGAAAAGAATAACTGTTGTTACAGTAACATGGCAAAAAGCAAAAAGGGTTGGTAAGTTAGCCTAAACTTTTTACTATTTAAAATTGTTGTTTTACACGAAGCCAGATTAAACATAAATCAAGTTTCTCTTTTGCAGGTAATGCTTTTAAAAGCATAATTATAGTGGATTCCCAGAGTGCTCATAGGGCAGGGAAGATGGGATGGCATACAGTTTGTTATTTACTGTCAAGTTATTTCTTTTCCTCCTTTTCTTTCTTTCTTTCTTTCTTTCTTTCTTTCTTTCTTTCTTTCTTTCTTTCTTTCTTTCTTTCTTTCTTTCTTTCTGTCTTTCTTTCTTTCTTTCTTTCTTTCCTTCTTTCTTTCTTGCATGATTAATAAAAAGAATCTTGGGTTGGCAGGGGAAAATAGGGTTGGTCAGGTTACCGTAACAACAACTTTTTTGGTTTTGTGTTTTCCCTAATTGAAAGAGTTGATGCCAAAAAAAAAGGGCGTTCTCACCCTTGAGATTTGGGGATGTGGTGGGTTTTTCCAAGCAGTCCCAATTATGAAGCCAGGGTGAGGGTTAATGACAGATCTATGGCACTTATCAGACCTTCACTGCCAACCAGTCCCTGTGGTGGTGGTGCCTGCTGTCTACTTCATTGGGAACAACGGAATTCCCCTGGAAGTGACTGGAGGCTACAAGGACCCTGACACTTTCCTTGCCACTCTGGAGACGGTCTGCAGGGTGAGTGGTGTGAAGACTTTCAACCTTGTCATTTGTGTGAAAACTCTTTTCCCCCGTCATTTGTGCGAAGACTTTTTCACTCTGTCATTTGTGTGAAGACTTTTTTCCCTCTGTCATTTGTGTGAAGACTTTTTCACTCTGTCATTTGTGTGAAGACTTTTTTCCCTCTGTCATTTGTGTGAAGACTTTTTTCAGTCTGTCATTTGTGTGAAGACTTTTTCACTCTGTCATTTGTGTGAAGACTTTTTTCCCTCTGTCATTTGTGTGAAGACTTTTTCACTCTGTCATTTGTGTGAAGACTTTTTTCAGTCTGTCATTTGTGTGAAGACTTTTTTCAGTCTGTCATTTGTGTGAAGACTTTTTCACTCTGTCATTTGTGTGAAGACTTTTTTCCCTCTGTCATTTGTGTGAAGACTTTTTTCACTCTGTCATTTGTGTGAAGACTTTTTTCCCTCTGTCATTTGTGTGAAGACTTTTTTCAGTCTGTCATTTGTGTGAAGACTTTTTTCACTCTGCCATTTGTGTAAAGACTTCTTTTCCCTGTCTGTCATTTTTGTGAAGACTTTTTTTCCACTCATTTGTGTGAAGACTTGATTTTTTTCCCCTTGTCATTTGTGTGGTGACAGGCATATCATTGGAGAGAGTGATGTGAAAAGTTTATATTGCATATTCAATAATATTTACCATTGTCCCAGAACACTACACACTATCTATCCTTGTCACCTTCTCATACCCCTTGCCACCCGGCAATGAAGGGGACTCCCTCTCCAGTTTTTCTTGTGGATCTCATTAATCTTAATTTAGGCAGCTCTGCCCCAAGGTTGTCATCTGACTACTAAATTTAGAGCAATGAGTCTGTGGAGGGAATTGCAAGAGAGAGCAGGTGGGATATCTCTACAGCCAACCGCTTGGTTGATACAGGAATGGCAGCAAGTGGCAGAGGTGGGTGCTATGGGACATTGTTGTGAAGTATGGTTTTCTGCCACATAAAGTGCTCACTACAGAATTGCTATTATCAAGTATGCATTACTGAAGCACGCAGCTTTACTTTAGCTAGCATGCAAACATCCTCATGGATGTTTCCCATCTACTCCTCAGACCCACAAGACCCAGAGGACTGGTAGTGACTCACCATCCACCCCAGAGCAGCCCACTGCCCCGACGCCGTCCCCTCCCAGCCCCTTGGCATCCTCGGCTGTTGCAGACTCCACACCCCCTCTTGCTGCTTCCCCCCCCTCCCCTGCCCATTCCTCTCCCCTCACCGCCCCTGCTGAGGACAGCACCAAGGCACAGACAACACCAGGCTCCAGCTTGCAGATGCCTGGTCCCAGCAGTGCCTCGTGAGTGGGTCTTGTAGCAGAGTGCCTGCTGAGAGTATCTGTGCCTAGGAGTGAGAGTTCTCCCCAGAGGTTGTGGAAGAAAGCAGTTTGTCTTGTTGATTGTTTGTGGGGTTGGGTTTTTTTTTTGTTATGGTGAAGGGGAATGTGTGTGTGTGTGTGTGTGTGTGTGTGTGTGTGTGTGTGTGTGTGTGTGTGTGTGTGTGTGTGTGTGTGTGTGTGTGTGTGTGTGTGTGTGTTTAATGGTGATAGAGCACATAATGCTTGTTTAGCTGGAAAAGAAATGGCTGTGGTGAGTGTCAAGTTTTAGTATCCCGGCTTCCTGATGTAGTTTGAAGTCAGTGGATGTTGAATGGATGAACGAGCTAGAGCACTTTGAGAGTGCAAACCTTTGCCAAGGAAGTCACAATTTCTCTTCCATGGTCTGTATAATTCATGCAGGATGTTCTGCCAGCCAGGCCTGATGCTGTGAAGTTTAAGTTCATTTTAGCGGCTGCTGGAGATCTTTGAATGCAGAATGCAAATGCCCGCATCATCAATCTGTCATCAACTTCGTGATGCACAATGAAATTTCTCTTTATGCTTCCAATTCATAAATAATTCATAACAGATAACGTTTAGAATTTAATGGATTGTAACTTGGGTAAAACCCTTACCTTTCATCGAATTGAATCAAAACCAGTTAGGAACTTTTTGGGTTATTTTTGCTGAATAACTAACTAACAAACAAACCGAGGGCAAAACATAACCTTCTTGGCAGAGGTCATGAACGAATGAGTTTTATGGCCAGTCGGCCTTTTTAGGCTGTGTAAGGCCACTGATCACAAAATTATTAGAACTAGTTAGAGTAAGACTAAGAGTACTTCATGTTATGATTTCTTACAAACAGCATAAGGAGATGATGCAGATCTTTTTTTACTTCTAAACCACAGGGGCATGATGGTGATGATGGTGATGGTGATGATAATGATGATGGTTATGATGATGATTATATGATGATGGTGAAGATGATTATGATGATGATGATTAATATTTGCATGGCTCTTTTCCTTGCAGTACTATGTGCCTGACATTCAATGCACATTCCATGTGTTGTCTTGTATAAGGCGTCTGTTTATGTTGATGAGGAATGAGAGTCCTTTAAGAAAATTTCACAGGCTGCTTGCTGAATGATTATGATGATAATATCAGCAATGCATGCTTTGAGATGATGATAATGATGATTATGATGACATTGATGTCAATAATGATGGTGATGATGCTAATAGAGCAAAAGCAGAATTCGCAGAAATTGAGAGAGACACAAGTTTGAAGAGGAACTTAAAACAAAAAAGTGTGAGTGACCTTTCTGCAAAGATCACTGTCCCCATTCAAACAGTATATGATGTATTATCTTGTGACTAAATGTTTTTTGTTGGTGCTGGAGGAGATGAAGAAGGATGGAGGCAGGAAGAGGGGGGGGGGGGGGGGGGGGGGTCATGTTTTGTCAGAGAGTTGTGTGTAGTAAACAAGTGGCTGGTTTGTTTTTACAGTGATCCTGTCACACCTGAGCCAGAACTCGAGGAGAAAGTAGCAAGGTGAGCTTTGGCTTTCCCTGTTTTCATCTCTCCTCAGTGTGTGTGTGTGTGCGTGCGTGTGTGTGCGTGCATGTTTGTGTGTGTGTGTGTGTGTGTATGTGTGTGTGTGTGTGTGTGTGTGAGTTTGTGTATCTTTTTGTCTCTGTGTATGCCTCTGTTCAACTGTCCATCCATCCATCCACAGGTCTATCTGTCTGTTGGGTTGTCTGTCCATCTGCCTCCTCTTGCTCCTTATCACAATTGCATGCACACACACACACACACACTTACACACACACACACACATTTACACACACACACACACACACGCATTTACACACACACACACACAAACACACACACACACACACAGAGTCCACAAGTGCTATTGGGAACTCATAGGGAAAAGGGTTAATGGATGAAGAGAGCCACGTCATGTCAGCAGAGGATTTCAGACACTGACACATGCCTTCCACTGCAGGGCCAAGGAGCTGTTGGAGGAGCAGAGACTGGCCAAGGAGAAGCAGGCAGCTGAGGTTTGTCTCTCCTCCTATTTTCATGTCTGCTACGGGTTTGGATGGACCGCAATTCCCTCAGCACTGTGTTTTGTCAGTGCAAGACATGTTTGCAATGCAATAGTGCTCGAAGTGCACTTAGAGAGTTCATGTTGTCCTAGTAAAGGATGATTACCACAACTGAAAACCCAGTAAATTAGAGATAGCATAGATGAAGCAGATTTATGCAGCTTCATATGGGTGGAAAGGCCATCTGGACTGACCAACCAACAAACTGCCCTCAGGCCTGACCAACTCACCCACTGATCAGCTGTCCAACTGACCAACCGATTGGAAGGACAGATGGAGGAGAAAGTAAGCAGGCATTGTTAGGAGGCAGGCTGAGGCAGGGAGACAGATTGAGCAAGAGGTATAGGACATTCAGGGAGCAGAAATGCCTTGGAAAAAATGCTATCTCATTCAAATCCTTTCCTTAAAAGAAAAGCATAGAAAAGGCAACTATTTAAAAATGTTTAACCCAGATTGTTCAAATTTATTAACATGACTAGCTGCTTCGCGGCCACCCAATGCGCAAAGCATCAAAGCCACATACAAAGCCAAATTCTTCAGCCACCATTTTGTTTTTCTCATTACGTGACCATAACCAAAAATGTGTTCACAGATCTTCATCATTTGACTTTACCTACCCATACACAAAATTTCGGTCAAATCGGAGCACTTTGAGTTTTCGGCGGCCATCTTGTTTGTGCCCACTTCTGGTTACCATGGCGACACCTTTTTATTAACCCCACCATGACCTGACCCCGGCCCACATCTAACCCCATACCAAGTTTAAAGTCGATGGGAACTCCTGTGTCTCAGGCGGCTTCGCCACCTTCGACAGTCGTCCATTGTTTACTCTGTCGCCATTTTGTTTTTCTCGTGACGTAACCATGGTAACCAAAAATTTGTTCACAGATCTTCATCATCTGACTTTACCTACCCACACACCAAATTTCGGTCAAATCGGAGCACTTTGAGTTTTTGGCGGCCATCTTGTTTGTGTCTACTTCCGGTTACCATGGCAGCACCATTTTTTTAATCCAACGTTGACCTGACCCCGGTCCACACCTAACCCCATGCCAAGTTTCAAGTCGATTGGAATAAAACTGTGGAAACGTATGAGTGTCACACACACACACAGACACACAGACACACACACAGACAGACAGCGAAAATATATATAGAGACTAGCCGCTTCGCGGCCAGGCAATGCGCAAAGCGTCAAAGCCACATACAAAGCCGAATTCTTCAGCGGCCATTTTATTTTTCTCATTACGTAACCATAACCAAAAATGTGTTCACAGATCTTCATCATTTGACTTTACCTACCCATACACCAAATTTCGGTCAAATCGGAGCACTTTGAGTTTTCGGCGGCCATCTTGTTTGTGCCCACTTCCGGTTACCATGGCGACACCTTTTTATTAACCCCACCATGACCTTACCCCAGCCCACATCTAACCTCATACCAAGTTTAAAGTCGATGGGAACTCCTTTCGACACAGTCGTCCATTGTTTACTCTGCCGCCATTTTGTGTTAACCATGGTAACCAAAAAATTTGTTCACAGATCTTCATCATTTGACTTGACCAACCCACACACCAAATTTTGGTCAAATCGGAGCACTTTGAGTTTTCGGTGGCCATCTTGTTTGTGCCCACTTCCGGTTACCATGGCAACGCCATTTTTTTTAACCCCACCATGACCTGACCCTGGCCCACATCTAATCCCATTCCAAGTTTTAAGTCGATGGGAACTCCTGTGTCTCAGGCGGCCTCGCCGCCTTCGACACAGTCGTCCAAATTCTTCAGTCGCCATCTTGTTTTTCTCGTGACGTAACCATGACAACCAAAACATTATTGCGCAGATCTTCATCATTTGACTGTACCTACCCACACACCAAATTTCGGTCAAATCGGAGCACTTTGAGTTTTCGGCGGCCATCTTGTTTGTGCCCACTTCCGGTTACCATGGCAACTCCATTTTTTTAACCCCACCCTGACCTGACCCCGGCCAACACCTAACCCCACACCAAGTTTCACCTAAACACACATCAAATTTCGGTCAAATCGGAGATCTTTGAGTTTTTGGCAGCCATCTTGTTTGTGCCCACTTCCGGTTACCATGGCAACTCCATTTTTTTTACCCCACCATGACCTGACCCTAGCCCACATCTAACCCCATTCCAAGTTTTAAGTCAATGGGAACTCCTGTGTCTCAGGCGGCTTCGCCGCCTTAGACACAGTCGTCCAAATTCTTCAGCCGCCATCTTGTTTTTCTCGTCACGTAACCATGACAACCAAAAAATCTTTTCACTGATCTTCATCATTCGACTGTACCTACCTACACACCAAATTTTGGTCAAATCGGAGCATTTTGAGTTTTCGGCCGCCATCTTGTTTATGCCCACTTCCGGTTGCCATGGCAACACCATATTTTTAACCCCTCGTTGACCTGACCCCAGTCCACACCTAACCCCATTCCAAGTTTCAAGTCTATCGGAATAAAAGGCGGCTTCGCCGCCTTCGACACAGTCGTCCATAGTTTCCTCAGCCGCCATTTTGTTTTTCTCGTGACATAACCATGGTAACCAAAAAAGTTGTTCATAGATCTTCATCATTTGACTTTACCTACCCACACACCAAATTTCGGTCACATCGGAGCACTTGCAGTTTTCGGCGGCCATCTTGTTTGTTCCCACTTCCGGTTACCATGGCAACGCCATTTATTTTTAACCCCACCATGACCTGACCCTGGCCCACATCTAACGACACAGTCCTCCATTGTTTCCTCAGCCGCCATTTTGTTTTTATCGTGACGTAACCATGGTAACCAAAAATGTGTTCACAGATCTTCATCATCTGACTTTACCAACCTGCACACCAAATTTCGGTCAAATCGGAGCACTTTGAGTTTTCGGCGGCCATCTTGTTTGTGCCCACTTCCGGTTACCATGGCAACACCATTTTTTTAACCTCACGTTGACCTGACCCCGTTCCACACCTAACCCCATACCAAGTTTCAAGTCGATCGGAATAAAACTGTGGAAACATATGAGTGTCACACAGACAGACAGACAGACAGACACACACACACACAGACACACACACAGCGAAAATATATATATAGATTTCTCTTGAAATGTCCCCACTGTAACACAACCCTACAGTCTGCATGGATGCACTGTGTACAACACAGGACGCCAAGGAGAAGGAACAGGAGCGACGACGGCTGGGCAGGGATGTACACAAACTGAAGCAGTTCCAGGACGAGGCGCGCCAGAAGGAGGTTGTGGATCAGCTGCGCAAGGACCGAGAGGAGGAGCTCCGTGCCCGGGAGCACATCCGTGAGCAGATTGCGCGGGACAGGGCGGAGAGAGCGCAGCGCTTCAGCAAGGCCAAGGAGGAAGAGGAGGAGAAACGGCAACAGGCGCAGCTGGCCAAGCAGCAGGCACAGCAGCAAGCAGCAGCAGAGGCAGAGGCCAGGAGGAGGTCAGTTCTTTGGCTGCATCGTTCCATGTGTAATAAACTGCGAACATGTAAGGCAAACGAAAAAAAGTGGTTGAGGTAACACCAAGCATCAAAAATGAAGGGAGTCAATTGGTAGGTCTGACTTTTGTCTATCTTTTTAAAAAATTTATTTTTAACTCATTTGAGCCTACCACATTAG
>JAWQFJ010026736.1:2500-22500 GCA_034096865.1 Theodoxus fluviatilis | reverse complement strand
TTGTGTGAATGTGAATCATGACAAATTGCAATGTTGGGTGTTCATGTATATCTGATAAGTGAAATTTTTTTTTTCAGTAGATGTTGTTTTACAGATGGATTTGGGAACATCTTTTCTGTTGTTGTTTTATTTATCGTAAGTCTTTTACTTCAAAAACAAACTTTTTTTTCATATGGCAATATTTAATTGTTGTATTGTTTCTTATAGAGGTTTCATAGGTGGAAGGATAGGTACTCTTTCCAGTCTATCTGTCAATCTGTGTGTGTGTGTGTGTTATTTTAATGTTTGGCTTTGTGTAACTGTGTAAGCATGTGAGCACTTTGCTTGGGGCTAACAGTCAATGGTGGTTAAGTCAGACACCCGCTATCTCCATGTGAAGCATTATGACCAGTCTTTCTCCATATGGAGATCTGAGCGGCTAGAGCCCTTGGACGTGAACCAGGAGGTCATGGGTTCTGTCTAGGGGTGGGGGTGGGGGCTAAACAGAAATTCTGCTCATCAACTACTGAGTTGGGGTCTGTATTGGAAACTGTGAAGGAAGAGTGGCTGCCCATAGCTTCTGTTGAAGTATGCAGTCCTTGTCTGTGCTGACAGAGACTGAACATGTGGTCCATGGGTGGGAAAGAAAGCTAAAACTTGACATTCATAGAGAGGGAGACTGGCAGAGCCCAGATAACTTTTTAAAGATATATATTATGACATGAAGAGATTGCCACACATCTACAGCTTTATATAAATATCAGGCATAGAGAGACTGTAAGTTGTAACTGATAAGTACTTAGGGCAGTAAAAAAGAGAGAAGATTGTCGGCATGCACATAGGGACTCCTATAGCTCTTGTTTGGTGCCTGATGAGTACTTAGGGCTTAAGAAAATATTCATGGCATCCACAGAGAAACTCATAAACATTAGCAGTCCTTGTTAAATACGTGATAGGTTCTTGTGGTAAATTTGGAAGACTTTCCAGACAAACACATTATAAACAGGAATGGATGAAAGGGAGAAATCATATAATTTCTTGTGACCTGTTCAAGCTCCATCATTTTCCCATTTGTTTAATGATCCACGATTCCTTACTTACATGAGTGATGTGACCAAGATGACAGCTAAAAACTCCATTCCAGTCGTAATCACAAAGAGCAAGGGTCATGCTGATGTTCACACTTTATGTCAATGGCTTTGTCTTTCAGTTGTTGTTTTATTTAGAATGCTAGTGGAAATTGTGCTGGTAGGACTGTTTTTTTTTAACTCTATAAGTGCACTAAGGCTGATCTTTGGGTAAGAATTCCGCAGCCAGGCGACACTCTGCCCACTATAAAGCACAGATCCTGTGTCTGTACGTCGTTGCCTACTTCTGCAACTTGAACCCAGCAATGGAGTTACACTTATGATAAGAGATGTTCAAAATAGAAAACGACTTTTCTGACATATGCACTCTTTGCCCGAATTATATCACAAATGTGTAATTCACCCGTCCCATATTTACATTATGACTCATACTTGGGGCCTGGTTGCGGAATTTTTTCTAATCTTTGTACAATATGCCTATGCAAGCTGGCTACCCTAGTAGAAGTGAAGGATGAGTCTTAAATTTTTGCCTAGTGCTTTCTTACCAGGTTTGCGAAGAGTCAAGAATATATGCTTTTTGTAATGCCTTTGCCCTGAAAGATCCTGCAGTTTGTTTTAATTAAAAGATTAATGAAGGGACTGTCATTATCAGCTTACGTTGCTTCATTTTGCCTTGAAGGGGTGGACTGTGATGGCAGGTCTCCCTGGGGCAGTCAGGTTTCCAGGAATGTCTAATATGATTTTTTTTCACACTTAGCAGTGAAGTGTATCACCCGATGAAAAACGGCACTTTCAGAATGTGAGTTTCATCTAGCTCTTCTCATTCATTAAAGAATGGGGGTGGGGGGGAAGTGTTGTTGGCATGTCTTTATAATGAAAGTCTTTCGTTTGAAATGTGAATTTTCCATGATGTGGTCATGTTGACACGTTTAGTTTTTGTCTTGTTTTCTAGTTTTATTAAGAAACCATTCACCACTGACACAAGAAAAAGCATAAACTCTCAAGCACACCCTGGTTGACTTTTTACAAAGAAAATCAATCGAGGCAAATTTCACTGACCTGCATTCCAAATTTCACAATAAAATCCATATTATACAATTAATCAGATGAAAATCCATAACCTCACCAAAAAAAAAATTTTTGTTACAGTTTACCCATCTCTTCCTCCCCCCACCCCCACCCCCAATCTCCACAACTCCCTCTCTTTCTGATCACTTGATTTCAACTTGAGCAGAAATATTGCATGACTGATGATTTTGTTGTGGTTGCTGTAAAATTTGTTGAGTAATCATGAATTTTTTACTTTTGTTGAATTTCCTTTTTTTAAAATATAGAATTGGTATTCACTAAACTTGACTATTATAGAGGGATAAGTCTAGATATTGAATTAATTTTACAACCCACAGCTTCTAGCACCAGTGAGTCATGTTGAGAATCTTCATTTTGAAAGGTGCTGCTCTGCTGTCACGGTTCATGCAAGCCATGCCAGTCAGATGAGACTGACCATCGCAGATGGCACATACTGGTAAAGGGCTGCTGTCACGGTTCATGCAAGCCATGCCAGTCAGATGAGACTGACCATCGCAGATGGCACATACTGGTAAAGGGCTGCTGTCACGGTTCATGCAAGCCATGCCAGTCAGATGAGACTGACCATCGCAGATGGCACATACTGGTAAAGGGCTGCTGTCACGGTTCATGCAAGCCATGCCAGTCAGATGAGACTGACCATCGCAGATGGCACATACTGGTAAAGGGCTGCTGTCACGGTTCATGCAAGCCATGCCAGTCAGATGAGACTGACCATCGCAGATGGCACATACTGGTAAAGGGCTGCTGTCACGGTTCATGCAAGCCATGCCAGTCAGATGAGACTGACCATCGCAGATGGCACATACTGGTAAAGGGCTGCTGTCACGGTTCATGCAAGCCATGCCAGTCAGATGAGACTGACCATCGCAGATGGCACATACTGGTAAAGGGCTGCTGTCACGGTTCATGCAAGCCATGCCAGTCAGATGAGACTGACCATCGCAGATGGCACATACTGGTAAAGGGCTGCTAGTCTTACTATCGCATTAGCCATTTCTGCCACTTACTGTCAGCTGTGTTGTTTTTATGGTCGGCCTTAAGCATAGAATTTGCCAGGACATATGTGGGAATTGTCACTAAACAGTTCCAAGTAGAATGTGCTGGTCATTCTGTGAATGATGAAATAAATAAACTTTGCAATGAAGCAGTCTGCTTGTTTTTGCTGGCATGACCGTGTCGTACCTGATGTCTTCTTGCTCTCATATGGATTACGCTCTTTGCAGTCAACTCCTTGTAGCAATGAGATGGATTACACATTATTTTGTAAGAGAGCTATCAGCAGGATCTCATGCTCCCTGCCAGCCACTGTGGCAGGTGGACATAGAATTTATGCAGAGTTGAAACCCAAGGGTCAGAGCGTGTGGACATTGTTTCCTGAAAGGTTTTGGCTTGGCTCATATTAGGAACTTGTCATGGAAGGCCTTGAGCAGCACTTAATGCCTCTGGAAAGTATGGGATGGGGTGAATGATT
Organism: Theodoxus fluviatilis; assembly: GCA_034096865.1. Lineage (NCBI taxonomy): Eukaryota > Metazoa > Mollusca > Gastropoda > Cycloneritida > Neritidae > Theodoxus > Theodoxus fluviatilis. Next base: position 18,870 of record JAWQFJ010026736.1, on the reverse strand, counting down.
AACTGATGCATCACTGGAGATTCCCCTCTCAGCTCCAAACTGCAAAATTCTCGATTCATAGGCATCTATGTTAGAGGTCTTGCTACTGTACTGGTGCCAAAAGTGAAAACGACACTTGTGAGTAAAGTGTCTGTAATGGCCAGTTATGAAATTGCCCACCTCCACTGCCTCAAGTGGCCCATAGATGGTGAAAGATATACACATGAAGTTACAGAGAGCACCATACACCCTCCTTCCATTGGTCAGTTTTAATATGCGACACCCTTCCACCTAATTAATGTACAAGAAGCTGGGAAACGCCCTAGACATCTCTTCTAATTGGTCTGGTCAGTGTGACTATTAATAATTATGTTCAACTTGTAGGAAAAGGCAATGAGTCGGACTGATTCTCATGAAATACAACAACACAAATAGGTATTGTATCTCGAAGTTTATGATGAAAATAGTGCTGTTTTAGTGAAACTGAAAGAACCAGAAATGCAATTGGTTGTGTGCTAGGTGAGAACTGCGATGGTTGGTAGAACTGATCCATCAGTTTTTGCTGAGTTTATTACTCTTGATTTCCCGAGTTGAAGCATGTTACTGATACCTGCGCTACACACTTTCACATAGCCCAACACATTAGTGCATGCGTGCCCACACACGATGGATGGATGGATGGAGTTTAAGGGCTTATCAGCCATTGTTGGTTATGTAAGGCCAACAAGAACGATCACAAGAAAAGTTGAGAGTAAACGCAAATGAAGACACGGTGTCCCTAGATATTCGCCTCTTACAAATCTCGTAGGGAGACGCGGTGGGTAATATTTTACCCCGAACCCACAGGGGGCTCACACACACGAAAGTGAACGCATTGAACCAATGGGAGAAGGATGCTGGGTGCTCTCTGTAGCTTCGTGTGAAAATTACAACCTTTCTTCAAGTTTTCTGGGGTGTTAGTGGATGGCTCAATTTCCTTTGAACTGTGTGTACCTTAGAAGGAGTGGACAGTCTAGATCGATTCAACATGGCAGGGAAATCCACAAGCTTTACTTCATTTGTGACTCTTTTCAGCCTGAACAATCACCCATAAGGGTTTGATAGAGCTTGTCAATGAAGGAAGTGCATGACCTACAATGCTGCTAGCTCCTGAAACTGTTTTTGTTCATTGCATGGTTTTTAGCTCTCTATGAAATACTTGAAATTAAGGGCAATTTGGTTCACCCCCAGCTGCACAGTGGAGCTTTTTGGACCATCTGTCATCCACACAGCAAATAATTTATAGTAAAATCACACCTGACACTGCTTAGTTTTGGCAGGTGATGGCCAGGGCTGCTTAAGGACAAAAATTGAATGATACTGACATGAAATACAATGATTTATAGTTAAAAAGATTCAAACAGAAGACAGATGTCTCAAGCAATCATGCTTTTATTGTACTAATTCATCAACGTGAAAAATAGGCATGAAATCTCTCATTGCAACATGATAACCAACTGCAAGCTACGGAAATTCTGCTCTAGTGGTCCCTAGTCCATCACATTCTCAGATTATCCTGTCCATGTCGACAGCAATCCTTTGCAATGCAAAAATATCAACCTTGAAAATATTTCTTGCAAAATATATTTCAGCACTCAAGGCGTAAAATACATAACCCAGCACACTCTTTGGCTACTTCCACACTCGATTCCTGAACAATCTGTAACAATGGCTTATTCCTTCTCACAAAATGATGGCAAAGACACACTTGACAATTCATATGCAACTGCATCAAATCACTTGATGCACCAGATAAGTTACAATTTGCATAATTCAAATCAACACTTGCCATCCCTTCTTCACTACTTATCAATTCCAGTACCAGTCTGAGCACACAGCATCCCACTGCTGAAGCCAGAGCAGCCAGTTCTGGCACATAATCTGAGGTGGGAAGCCAAGCAATCAGACAGTACTCCAGCCAAGTCAAGTGAACGGGTCCTCCTCAAGGCACCTCATCCATCCCTTCATTCCTTGTCCAGTCAGTTAACCTCTGGGCCATACACCATCGATTCCACTTCTCTCTGTTTCACAACGGTGCCATATGATGATGAGATAGAATTGCATGGAATGCAAGGGGGGAAGTGAGAAACAGATGAACTGTGCCCAAAAAGTACAACCACAAACTCAGCAACCTGGTCAAAGAACAACATCAGGAAAGTCCAGGAAAACAAATTCTGGTCAAGAGGTGATCCGGAAAGGACTACCTCGTCCCAAGCAAGTCAAGGCTGTGGAATGTTGAAGCACGAGATTCATAGAAAATGAGAGTGCAGGGAGCTCATAATCCAGTCCCAGGAGAAAATGCACAAGTGCAAGATGAAATACCGGTGAATGCCCCAACACAGAAGCAGTGTCCACCCAAGCCTTTTATTTCAGTGGGTAAAATGTCAGATAATCGTCAGACCAGGCCAACACAGCGAGAGTTTACAGGACCCTCAAAACTGACTCTATCCGTCTTTTTGATTGCAATATGAACATCTGAGAACAACATGACTGCAGATCCCTTGGTACAATCCAGCAAATGCCATTTTAAAAATGTTAAAAAATTAAAAAAGCAAAACTGCAGAAAATAATTCAAAGGACACCAAACCCAAGCCCTTGTCATCAGAATTAAATTTCAACTATCAAGAACAACACCACTGGAATCCATGAATTATCTTCATCTGGTATCAATTAATATCCTATATTAATAAACTTTTCTGAGATCCTGATCTATCTTCTTTTTTCGCAAATGCCTACAAGCACAACAAGCTTTGCGATTTCAATAAGTCTATGCCCATTATAGTTATAGCATGATAGAAACCACCATTGAGGTTTATCAAACCTTTGATCTGACATTTACAAAATGCACTAGCTTCAGTATGGGGAGTGCATACCTTAATCAAGTTTAAGATATGCAACAATTCAGAGCATAATGGCAGTAAAATGTCAAAAAAGCTTCAGCTGCATTAATTTGTACAAATCTTCTCAACTATTCCCCATCTATTTAACACTTCCTGAAATCTTACATATCTAAGTACACATCAAAGTTGAAGCTAATTTGTACATGTGACTAACAGACAAATGATGCTTTGCATTATTTACTGTTAACATCCACCATAAACCATCCCAGAAAAACATAACAGAGGGCTGTTCCTCCTGTGGCAAGAAAACCATCATACCTCATTACTGCTTTAAGTGAAGGCTGTATTTTTAGCACAGTTTGTATTTGATTATCTCTTCAACAAAACCAAAATAAGACAGGAAAAAATGGCTTCGTTTCATCCCTACTTCCTGAAACAATCTGCAAGAGTGTATCAACCCTGAAAAGCTGAGCACACTTCCTGATAATAATAAATTAGATCAAAAATATTTACAACCATCAGCAATTCATCATGTAGGACTTTGCAACTGCATATCTTAATGATACAAGTGGTTTAAATGGGGGGGGGGGGGGGGGGGGGGGGGGGCACACAAAAACTGGTTTTTACACCCACAGCCAGAAGGCAAGCATGCCTTCAATTTATCCATGAGTGACAAAGTCACATTTCTTCGGCAGCAAATTAAAACTTTCTTACAAAAATAGGTGATCTCTGACAGAGAGGCAATGCTTTCCATTTTATGCAAAGCTCCAGCAAAAATACTATGGGGAGACTGCAATACTTCAAATGCCAACAAGTTTCCACTTACACTGAACCAGGGAAACCCTCCATAGCTAGGGACCATTCACGGACACTAACCATCTTTAAAAGCAATGCACACTCAGCTATTCACTTTGCAGGTTTAGGGCACTGCATCACATGTCTTTTGAAGACTTCACATACAGCCTATCACTAAACCTCAGGCTTTGTGCTCAGAGGTGCCACTTCAAAAAGATCACTGAAACAGTATGATGGTCTCACTTATCCATACGGAAGCTGGTCTATAGGGATATCCATGCAGTATCATTACTGGCCAGGGAATAATCTGGGTATTTCTACTGTTTTGGGCTGGTGTGCCTGGGTGGCCAACCAGTATTTCCCTGTATAACTTTTTCATGGAAATAGAGAAAGTAAAATAGAATGCCCACCCATTTACAGAGACAGAACAGGGCTGTTGTCAATTTTATAAATGAGTCATCAGACCCATATTTACCCCAGAAAGACTAGGAAGACCACTAAAAAATCCAAGGCAACATTTCAGAGATGCTATTCACAGAGCACACAACCCTGATGAACAACAGATTCTCAAGAAAAACATGCAAAGCCAGTATGATGAGAGATTCTGTGCATGCAACCAGCAAGAACAACCATAAATCAAGCCAAAACACAGAAGCTTTGTTCAGGCCTCAACATAAAAAAGTACATAGGTGATAACACGCAATACAAAGAGAATGCTTTTATTTATTTTCCACTATTCAAAGACTCTTAGCAGAATCTGAGCCTTCTGAGTGACAAACCCAAGAGAATTCTTTCAAACATATGACAATATATTTCCAGTGAAGCAGGAGTGAAGACATGCTGTGAACACTTAGTGTGCTTCTCAAATTCACAGGCCCTTGGACGGACAGTTTGTACTGGAAAGAAGAGAGTTAGCCAGCAAAGTGCCATTTCTAGACCTATGCTGCTTGTGAGTGAAATATCTATGTAATGATTTAAGCAATAATAATTGCAGATTCAAACAAAAAAACTTCTGTTGTTTGAATTTATTAATCCCTCGGCATATCTATAAAAAAATTTCCAAGGGAAGAAATTATGCCTTTCTGCTAAAAATGCATATGCCTTTCCGAAAACTCACTCAATTGCTCCTCAATTAAGGTAAAGTAAGCTTTGCTAAGGAAGCTGAATAACCATTTCAGAAGGTGTAAAACATTTACAATTATGTCATGACTGGAAGTCACTTTTCACTGCTCATTTCTCAAGCATCAATAGACTGAGAGAAAAAACAATCCACCAAAAGTCTGCCCCTTGTGTACAAAAAATCCTTTATGAAGCAAAAATTGAGGTGCTCACACTGAACACTTAGAAACATTAACAACTGCCACTAAAGCAAACAATGCAAGCTCAAGTCAAACTTGTGCAAGAAATCAATTCTAACTGGCTGGACAAGGATATTCAAATGTAGTGAGCACTATGGACTATCAGTTCATGAAAATGAGCGGTACACTGCCAAGAGGGTCAGTGAAGGAAGGCCTGCCCAGCTTGTGCACACTCCTGACTCCACAGATCTCTCAGCATTTTTTTTCTGGTCCAACTTTCCACTGTATTCATCTCTTTCATTACTCATGAGTCTGAATGATTGGGGGACAAACTAACCAAGATTGAGCCCAGGGCAGTGTGAAGAATCTGCCATATATGATCCCTGTGGATGACAGCAATGATGATGACAACAATGGCAATGCCTATAAGGAGGACAACAGAGTCACTGGAAACTGACACTGATAATCACACATTGATTGAAGGGAATGCACAACAGAGATAACGTAAATCTCAATAAGCTGAACACAAGGATAAATCCCTCCAACAATTCTTGCAAAAAAAAGAAGTCCTTGATCACCACAACTACGTAAATTGCAAGGTACACATTCACACCAATTCCTGTCACATGGTTGAGATGTCCCATCAGTAATGCATAGTTGATTCAACTGGTGAAGCCCACCCTTGACTAAAACTCTGATGATGCCACCACTCCTGAAAACTGTGTACATTGTTCCTGCTATCATAAAGTGACCTTTGCAGTTGAATCCATCATTCCGTTCTATTTACAACATTAAAAAAATAAATTATGGTACTGTTGACTTTGACTGCACACATATATACACATCTGTGGCAAATCGATACAACAAAATCACATCAACCACTTTTCAGCATTATCACAAAAAGCTATGTCTCAGTTCATCAAAAAGTGATCCTGCTCTAGATGTAAATCTCAATAATCTAAATAAATACACCATTCCTCAGCACTCCTGATGCAAAGCGCCAATTTGGCCATTGCCACAAAACTAGTGTTGCCAACCTGTGCAATGCAAGTGAAGCAAGCACCCTTTGGGTTTCGGTACATGGTAAACGGCAGCCTCCAGTTTTTTCGTTCTCTGTGCATCCACTCCGCTGCAGTACAGCATGTACACAGCAAAAACAGACCCATTCTTTGACTGATTTGGTCAGTTAACAATCTTGTCATTCACCTTTACGAGGAATCACAACCAAAGGCATACAACCAGCAGTCCACAAAATGCACTGGGTGTCACGCACTGAAAATATTCATGGATTAGGGCTCTCCTTCTTTGACTCCCTAAGACTCCTGAAGAGTGAAAGGGAAATTCAGGATTAATGATATAAGTGTGGGGCCCATGCATGCAAGCAGTGCATCCAAATACAAGACATAAAACCTTGAAAATACCAGAAAGGAGGACAACAATGTGTTTGGAGACACTGGATTCCAATAAAAATATGTGACAAAATCAGGGCCCATGTAGTCTCCAGACTGAAAACCAATGGAAGCAAGCCACAGCAGATCACACCATGGATCACAAGCTGACAGAGAGACAAGAGGGCAACCAGTTCTACATTACACTAAAGCCCCAGGCTGCTCTTCCAGCCAGCCACCAAGCAAACATAGATAAATATCACAGACCTAATGAGTCCCCTTGATGCAGGAGTCTCTAACTTCACATTACATCTCTCCTCTAATTTCAACTGTCATATCTGTCGCCCACTCCAAAATGGATGGCACATCAAAACCATAACCTCATAGGTCAGTCTGTTCAAATTCATCATGTCAGGGACCTCATGTATACCTGCATCTACTATGACTACATCACATCAAGCAGTCCAATCTCAGTCCAAAAACTCCAACCCAGATCAATACAACCATCACAGCAAACAAAAGCCTCTGTTGCAAAAGCAGCAGGCCAGTGATTCAAGCCTGAAATATTCTGGTTTTCCAGCATGCCTGACCACCTCTATACAAGTCAAGTCCTGAATAAATCTGCTCTATTAAAGCTATGGCAAATTTGTACAGGTTTTTGCACTCTGGTGTGCTATCACGCCTGAATTTGACTTCAGGAAAAGCTTTACAAATGTACATGTCTAATGCTGTACTAGTATGGAGGCCTCACCAACAACTAGGCCAATACATAGTATTTGTCCACAATTGAATTGCTTTGCCCTGTAAAGTTGCCTTTCCATCAAACAGGGTGAAGGCAAGAAGCAGATCTACTCTTTCCACCAGTGTCATGGATCGTAAGCCTCTAGCACAGGGCAAAAATGGTCACGGACTACTTGGGAAAAACTAGTGGAGAAACATGTCAGCTCAGCTTTCCTGATGTAGTGGTGAGATTTCAGGACAAGGAAAGGAGCATCCATTAAAAAATGCACAGTGAAAGGCTGAAAGTCACGTCATTTCCAACTACCGTTTGACTGGGACATTCATATCTGCACTAAGTAGATATTTCAACAAAACCAGGGAAATCATTAAAACTTTAAATGATCAATTAAAAAGATGCAGTTTCATCCAGTTAATAAAAATCACTGTTACAGTCAGAGGATTAAGAAGGCAATCCATGATAAAACTTTCAGGCATTAGCTAAAACTGAACTTCATGTAACCATGAATTAAAGCTTGGTGTATATTCAAGGCTCAAGATTTGTATAATATGGCCAAGAATGTTATCTCCTTCCAAAATAACGAATGACTCTAATTTTAAAACATTATTGCTTACAGAAAAAAGGAACAATTTTTCCTGACTTAATGTTGAAGCCCAAAATCTGAATTATCTTCCCTCCCGCCCCGCCGCCCCTTCCCCCATGATTAAAATTTTTGCTTAGTGTAACAAAAAAAATATACCACAGTAGTATATGTCACTTACCTCAAATTGATTCAAAGACTCTCACTTGATTGCCAAACAAACAAATCTCATTTTCAACAAAGCTTTTTCATAATTGAGAAATTTTGATCCGAACATATCTGCATGACACACCTGGTCAGTTAGATCTTGCATGAGACAAGCTCATAACTTCAGAGAAAGCCTGGATAAACTGGTATTCTGATCCATGATAGAAAATTTGTATAGTTTTTAACTTCATTATTTTGAATAACAGGAGACAAAATAATAAGATATGTAAGACAGAAACCAAATTACATCATAACACTGTGATCACCAATATATTTGGAATGTTTTTTTTTTTACATTCTCAACAGAGAAACAGAAAAAAATTCTTATTGGATAAGGAATGTTTCACCTTATTCATAAAAATATTTGTTACAATCTCACACCAAGTTAGGTGTAAACTAGGATTACAGTCGTCTCTGAAAATTGCATTGGAACAAACTCACAAAAGTTGTAACTTCCAAAACAACAACAATTCTGCAACAATGCTCATGCAGTGTTCAAACTATGCAGACAAGAGAATGCAACAGCCAAAACCCCAAACTGCATACTTGCAATGAACAGGTAATGCCAACCTTTAATTTTGAATAGTGCAAACTAATGCCATAAAGAAAAGAAAACCCATCCATAATGTCAAATCCAACCAACAGAAACACCAAAACCAAGTCAACCAGTCCATTAACTAGAGGTGGATCCGATGTAATGATGCGAAAGACCCAGTCCACAGACAGAACACCTCATGCAGAAAAGACTATTGAAGGGGAAGACCAAGTGCTCATTCCCTTGTCCCAAACTATCAGTATCACAACAGAGGCTAAAATAACATCAACTACATCTTGGTCCAGGATAATTATCTGAAGCACACACATACACACACACAAGAAAGTTCTGAACACGTGTGCGGTGCAAGCAGTGATCAAGTGCCTCCCTTATTTCCCCTAGCAGGGGAAAGCAAGGTGGGATTGTCAATGACGCTGGTGATGTAGGGTTTGAAGTTGACAGGACTCTCAGCATTGATGCCTGCCTGCAGCAGAAGAGGGTTGTCCTTGTCTGCCATTTGCAGGCCACAGAAAGTGGCCGAGCGAGCTCGCCGAGTGTGCTCTGTCAGCTCACTGATGCTGGCAGCCAGAGCCAAGACATCTGAAATGCAAAGAGAGGAGTTCCCTGAAAGGTGATTTTGACTATAGACATTGCCATTGTGGATGTGGTGGTTTCTCTGTGCAACACTGCGTCCTGGGGCAGCGGAAGACTGCCTATGACCCACACAGCATGCCTTGGGCAAAGGCTGTTGTTATTTGTTGACTCCAGCCAAAAACCAAGGCTACAGCAAAATGTTGTTATGTTGTACTGTTATGTGGGAATTATCTTCAGCCGTGGTAAGCTCCTAACATAACAACTGGCATTCTCTGGAGACAGAGATCAAATCCCCTGAAGACGGAGTGTGGCTGCCGATATGGCGGGGTGTTCAAAAACAGTCACACACGCAATCATCTCACCCACTTAGGTGATCCTGGGAGTGTTTAGCCCAGGTATGCAACAACAACAACAACAACAACAACAACCCGCACAGCACCTTCAACAGCCACAAGAGTCTGGTATGACTGACCAAGACCAGACTCTTGTGGCTGTTGAAGGTGCTGTGCGGGTCATAGGCAGTCTTCCGCTGCCCCAGGGGTGGGGCTTGGCTTCAACTACGTGGAATCTTGCTTGCTCATTGTAGAGCCAAGCTCTTCTCAGGAGTTTTCTGCTAGAGGGATGAGTGTTTACAGGCCCAGCCAGAGACAGAAGCTTGTTTGGAGAACTTGCATTCTAAGCAGCTTCATCTCCCCATTGTCTTTTGCTGCCAACCCACTCCCCTGAGAGGTTGGGCAGCAAATCAATGTGGGAGCAGCAGGAAGATGACGGAGGAACTGTCCTTGGATGACAATAGAGCTTGCTTCCTGGGAAGCATTCAGCTGTGATTTCTTCTCTTTGTGGGGTGGGTTGCTCAACCCCATAGGAGAAGCTTGAAATCACATGCTGGAACTCACCTCTGCAGATGCCAGTTACACATCAAGGTCATGTTCGCATGTTCTGGTTATGCAGCATGCAACTGATGTCATGGAGCCCAGCTCCCAAATGAGGGCCCTTGCAGAAACAGGGCAAAATTAGTGTCCTTCCTCCACCTTGTCCATATCATGTGATACACAAGAAAGTGAGGAGACTGCTGCTGTCACCACTCTGCAACATTTTGGTAACCAAAAAACAGGCGACCTTAATTTGACAGTGGTCATGCCAGGGAGTGGCATGCTAGTGCACCCTGTCAGGAACAGGGAAGGTGAGCAGAGCATCCTTTCATTACCCTGTCCCAGGCAGGGGTGGCAGTCAAGTCACCCGAGGGGGGAAATCCAGGAGTTAAGTCTCCCAGGGCAATTTTGGTCCATGAGGCTTCTCCCACAGAGGTGAGGGAGTGGCAGCTCAGCCACCATTCTGGATCCCTGTCTCGACAACATGCCCTCACCACCCCCCAACCTATCCTACCCCTCACGGTGCGGATATCAAGGAAAATTTCCCCCACTCTCTCCCCTCTCTTGTTGATGGGAAAAAATGGAGGCCAGTTTGGTCCCCACTTCTCTCCCTCCTGAACTTCAGAGATGAAGTCCCAGTGAGAGATGTGGCATGAATCAAGACATCACAAAAGCATTCCAGAGATACTTTTGTCCCAGTCCATGCAGTTTTGGGCTAGCTTTAGAATCTAGTTCAGGCTAAATGCCTAGGTAAAAACAGCCTGAGAGGACCACACAGATAATGATGTCAACAGGACTGAATAAATATGTAGGCTTCTTCTATTTGAAATCAATAGGCACTGCATGAGAACAGTGAGAAATATGCAGTCAATTTTTTAAGCATGGGTAAAGCACAGAAGAGCTGGGAGGTTGCAAGTTCAGTCCCTGCCTTTCGTCCAAATAATCTGTCACCCCTGCAGGGTTTTGGACAAAAAGAAAACATACCTTTGTCCTCCTGGTGCCGGTGAATGCCTGCTCTGTGCCTGTTTGCAGCATTGACGATCTCCTCCTTGCGCCTGGCCTGCACCTTGCGAATTCCCTCCAACCACTTGTCCAGGGCAGAGTGCACATTGGGATGGATGGTGATGCACCGCAGCTTCTCCATCTTGTCAATGAGTGTGATGATCTGCAGAGGTACAAGTCAACTTATAGTCTCAAGCCAATGCCAGTCTACACTGAACAGATAGCCATCTCTGGCATTATTCCTTGATAAGGCAGACCTGGGTAACCCAAATTTTGCCTCTGCGTACTCACTGGTTCATTTATGTGTAATTTTTTTTATACTGTGCGTATTTTTGGCGCGAACAGACAATTTCATAAATGCAGCTTTTGGTTTGCACACATGATACTCCGCAGTCAGCAAGACAAAAAAATTTGGTCATTCGATCCATCAGTTGCCACACTGAAAGGCCCACTACTCATTTTGTCTTTCAAGGTGGATTTAATGTCCTTGGGCATTTCCTTCACTAAGGCTGTTGCCTTGTTTCTGCAACATTTGTAGTCAGCAGCGATTTTGCTGTCTGAGAAAGCACTTTTCACTGTGGCAGAAATGATGTCAGACGTTGACAAGGGCAGGTTTGTTTTGACGATCAGTTCGGTCATCATCACTTCAGCACGGATTACTTTCTCCTCTCCCGATGTTACGGACTTTGAAACAAGAAAATTGTCCAGCTTCGGAATGCCTGCCTTTTCCTTTTCTGCCTTGACTCATTCTTTGTGATCTTTCCCAGAATAGTGACGGGCGATGACGAAGTATCCAGAATGGGAAATACTGAAGTCACAGTCGCAATAAATTCATCTCGCATGGTGCACATCTTTCGCAGATTCAACGATACCTGGCATCTGCCGATACTTCGGCAGAAAAACCTGATCTCGCTTTGTCTTTTTTGTGCTGCTTAAAGGCAAAATTCCTTTTCTTTTCGGCATGGTGACCGTGAGCTTTCTCGCAGACTGTGTGTGCCACCAAAGACCATACATTACTAAGACCGCGCACTGGGCTGATTTTAGCGAGATTTCCGACAGAGTGATCCCTCAGTTTTCGCGTGTCTCCCCCGGAGTGCTTGTGCGAGATACACATATATAGTGAGTGTTGTATCTATGCCATGTGCGTGAGGAATAAAGTTTAGTGTATGAATAGCAGAATGCAAGTGCGTGCAAAGGTTTTTATAATATTTCTTGAAAGCGATATGTATGTGAGAAACCGTTTGTTCCGTAGTTTGTAAACATGAACACTAATTAGTCGAGTGCGCGGTCTTAGTAATGTATGGTCTTTGGTGCCACTCAAACTTTTCCGGAAACAGAGCGTTGTTGGTAGGAGAGCTATGATTGGCCCTGAATGGTCAGTCGATAACTGTCGACCAATGAAACTGCCGGATACAAACTGCTCCATGGCAAAGAGTCATGACCAGCTCTCCGTGCCAGACGTGCACTTTATCGCGCGAAATTGCACATTTATGAATACGGAAAAGCTGCATTTTTTTCACCGTATTTTTTTCTGAGGCATGCGTAATTTTCGTATTCCATTTTTTCTCCCGTATGAATACGCATAGTTGGTACGTGTACCCAGGTCTGATAAGGGAAGGGCTGCATAAGAATTAACATCACATGCACTGAATGACACATCAACAAGCAAATTAGTTGTCCATCATTCCACCATCCACGATGGACTGTTGTACACATTGTTTGAACCTCTTGTGTAATCAAATGTCTGGCAGGTGAAAATTGCAGTCTCATAATGAGGTATAAGAAATCCACCTTACTCACCCTGGCGTGCTCTCGGAAGGAATCCACAATGAGTCTGTCCACTCTGGTTGGGTTGGATGGCAGGCGTGGAATGACAATGTTGTTGGTGCTCGAAACTTTCTTCCCTGGATTCTGCCTGGCAAGCTCAGCTTCGGTCTGAAGTCAAGAAGAAAGGTTGGGCTCTCTCCTTCTTTACCATCCCCCAAACCCCACAGCAATGATTTAAGTGCTGATTGCAGCTGAGGCTATTATGGCCACTCAGAATATTATTCAAGGCCCTAATTAGTTCATATGAACAGTTTTAAGTTTTTCTGTATCATATTGCGATGTATTTTAGCGTTTATATTGCAAATGGTCTGTTTCTTACTTTGTAGGATCAATCAAACATTTTGAGTGCATTTCCTAATAATACATTCCCACCTCTAATATAAACCAGAGGCTAATCTCACTGTGGTTTCTTTTCCAATACAACTGTAGATTTCTCTACAAACCCACAGTGGCAGAAGCTCCAAAAGGCACATTCTAAATGAAAGCTTTACAGGGTTTATTTCATGAATGCCTTATCAATGATCAATAGGTGAAACCAATGATGGCTGAGTTTTAAACAGTTATTTTATCCTCAAAACTGATGCAGTAGGCTGAAAGATCTAGCAGGAGATCTGAAAAGTCTGCAAGACATTTTACTAATTTTCAGCTGTTTTTCATTTAGAAATTTTCATGTTTACATGTGTCATACATCCAACATCCTACCCTAGCCAAAAACTCACAAATGGCCAATATCTACCTGGAGACAGACAATGAAAATTATCACTGCAGTGGCAGAGGGTTCAAAAGGAACTGACCTTTTTTCTCTCCTTCTCTATGAATCTGAACTGTTCATAGCACTCCTCAAGCTTCAAATGGAGCTCATTGGAAGGGCCACTCCTCCTGGAAATATAAAACCTAAAAGTGAGGGGAACCAGGCTCTGACTTTGTTTCTTACTTCCAGCTTTTGATCAGCAGCACCAACTACAAGGTCCCATTGGTCTTCATTTACAGCAAAATATATTAAATGCTTTCTGTCATTGCATGAATTGGCTCTGCAAATATGGACTATCATGCAAGACTCATCATCAATGTTCTCCACCATGCATGATATTATCACAGATGTACAACACATCAAAACCACTTCACTTCATAACTTCTACAATTGTATCCACTTTAACCATCCAGAACAGCTGCACTAATGTCCCCATGAGAGCTAGCAGGCAAAAACAACTAACTCCATCAATGGCAGGAAAGATCCAACCTGGTTTTACTCAAACCAATCATTCAGTCCAAATACAAATACAATTATCAATTTAAAAATCTACCCCCCCTCACTTCCTCCCACCCCTTTTTAACCAAACCAACACCCACCCTCCCCTCTCCCTCTCCCCCTCCCCCTCTCCCTCTCGAACTCTTCCCTACATCATGTGGTAACCGTGAGCTGTTTTTACTCTCACAAGTTTCATGATTTTATGGAACATAAAACTCGTCATCCACTGAGTAATGTAAAGTATCCCTGCTCAGTTGAAATTTTACCCTGTACAGTTCAGTGGTATGTTTGTTTTACGCCTGAAGAAGACTTGTAAGTCAAAAATTTGCGTCTGTGCTTGCCTTGTGTTAAAGCGACTTTCATTTACCGCTGGTGTTTGGGTTCTAATGTAAAAATCTGTTATGCTAATTAGACATAACAATTCACCAGAAAAACAATTCACTAGGCCATTTCTCTGATTTCATAATGACATCAAAATGAATGTGGAAAAAAATTTAGTTTCTGAGAGCAAACGATTCAAACGCCCTTATAATAACTGAACAGATAAAAGAGTGAAGGGACTAATGTATGTCTCATCAACATAAAGTTTATAATTTCAGAAACATTTGCAAAATAAACATCAACATTTAAAAGTATTCCAAAACTTAACCATGTAAATAGCCTCTTATTTATTTAAAAAATCAACATCAGTTACAAAAACAACAAAACCAACCTGGGGAGTGAGATTGCACAGCAAGCCAAGCACACCCCTGAAGAGGGAAAAATTCAAAAATGCTGACTATTACCACAAAACATGAACAAGGAAATCTCACCTGAGAGGTTTCTGACCCTGGTAGACAGGATACAGGTTCATCAGGTAGGGCTGGAGGTCATAGCGCATGTCGCCAACCAAGTGAGGAGGTGCTGCCACTCTGCCAAAAGGGTCCAGGGGGAGATAATCCAGTGCCTCAGGAGGCAAGGCACCAGGGTGGGAGGAGCTGAAGAGCATGTGGTGGGGGAAAGCACTGTGCTGCAGAAAATGGCCATGAGGTAAGAGGCGCACATTCTGGGGCAAGATGTCTTCCAGCGGGATCCTTCGGTCCCCAAGTCGGTCACTGTCTAAAGGTACAGGAGACAGCTCTGGGGGCTGTGAGGCAACCATCATGGATGTAGAATCAGAGGAAGTCTCGCCATGTATGTCTGCAGCCCACCGGTCCACGTTAGGTGACATGGACTGGATACTACGTCCCCTCTTGGCATTCATTCCCTGAGTGTGAGCCAGGTAGTTGTGAAGGGCAAACCGCTCTCGGACAATTGCTGCTGCATCCGCAGCTGAGGCAATGGCACTCGGATCTGTTGGGATGATGTCCCTCTTGTGCAGCTTGGTCTGGTGAGGACTAGAAAACTGCGAACTATAACTGCCTGGGTTTCCCACAGGCTTCATTTCAAAAGAGGCCATGTGAAGCTCTCCAGTACAGTTTACAGTGCTGGCACTGGACCAGGCACTATTCTGTGTGCAGGGGAATGGGGCTGGACTTGGATTACAAGGGAACTGAGCAAGACCCTGAGTATTCACATGAATGGGATTCATCAGATTGCCGTCAGTGGCAGCCAGGGCAAAATGGGGCTGGGAGGGAGGCACATGCATCACACTGGGGGTCATGGCAGATGAGAGCTGTGCCTCATGGTCCACAACATTCTCAGACACGTTGGAGTTGTGCTGATACAGCCTGTTCTTCACATATGCATCAGAGCTTCCCAGCATGGCACTCCTATTCATATTCGCATAGATGCCTGCGTTGGACGTGGCGAGAGCAGCTGCTGGATCCTGAGACACTGTAGTATCCCGTGCAACTATTGCTCTGGAGTTAACAGCCCCTTGGTAGATAACATTTCGATTTGAGACAGATGTTTTGTTCATGTAGCTTTCATGGAACGCATTGCCATTCACTGATGGCACAGTCATTTCACGGTAGGGATCTGGGCACTCCAGCCTGGCACATCGCTGCATATTATTGGCAAGCACTGATATCTGCTGTCCATGAGGAGATGAAATCTGGCGGTTCATGGGTTCGGTGGAGTTGGGGCACCAACCAGCAGGGGACTGATGCATGGCATTGGATGACAAATATGACTCTTGCTGCTGCTGCTGCTGTTGCTGCTGCTGCTGTTGCTGCTGCTGCAGTTGTTGAAGATGCTGTTGCTGTTCCAGCACCTGGGGCGAGAAGCCCCTCTCCGACATCTGCTCATCCCAAAGATGTGGTCCAATGTTGGTACCTGGTTCAAAACTCCCATAGGAAACAGAGTTTTTGTCTGACTTTCCAGACGCAGTGCCCTCACTCCCTGTCGACCAGACACTGCCTGAGGCAAACCCAGGAGAACTGTAGACAAAGCAGAATGCAACAATGAGAATGCATACCAAAACAACTGAGTGGTCTTAGTATGCA
>JAWQFJ010026734.1:0-10229 GCA_034096865.1 Theodoxus fluviatilis | reverse complement strand
CACTGTCCATGATGGTCTAAGGAAGTACCCATGCCCCCACTGTCCCCACTGTCAGCGCAGAGCTGGTCAGAAAAGCCACCTACAAATACACATAGACACTGTCCATGAAGGTTTGAGAAAGCACCAGTGTCCTCATTGTCAGTACAGAGCTGGTCAGAAATGCAGGCTGCAAAAACACATAAATGCTGTCCATGAATGTTTGAAGAAGTAATACTATCCCCATTGGCTGTTCAGATCTGGTGAGGAAGACCACCTATAAACTAGCACAAACAACTCATGAAAGTTTGAGCAATTAGTCGTATCCCAGTTGTCGGTTTAGAACTGTAAACAAATCCTACATGCGAACACTCAAAGACGCAGTTAATGAAGGTATAAGGAAATAACAGTTTCACTTTTGTCAGCACAGAGCTGAACAGAATGGCAGCCATGACAGGCATGTAAATGCTGTCCACAAAGGTTGTCCCCTCTGTGGTTTGGGGGTCAGAGTAGACTTGATGTGTCTCCACACATGATTGGTAAGATTCAAACAAATAGGGACTTCATGACTTGATTTTCGATCTCTCTAAAGTATTCTAGTGATTTTTGTGCTTAATGGCCTTACATAGCCTACAGAAGCTGAAAGGCTGTAAAATGCCATTCAACCACCCACCCATATAGGTTGAACTAAATAAGATTGCATCGGAGTCCCCATTGTCAGTACAGAGCTGGTCAGAAAGACATCCTGCAGACATCCTTGTTGATTGAGTGAATGAAATGTAAATGGTTTGAAACTCTTTAATAAAAACATTGAAATGTTGGTGGGAGGCAAAAGATTCCTTGTTCACTAACAACATGCAATACATGTATTGGGGATGTGGGACTACAAAGGATTACACATGAAATGTTTTCTCATGTTTCAACAATGGATTCTTTTGCATCCACAGACACCATTCCTACAGGATTCATAAAAGGCAAATAAATAGAGACATAGGGACTTCATTTTTGCTTAATCTATTCTAATTTTTATGCTTGAAGGCCTTGCAAAGCCTACTAAGGCTTTTAGGCCGTAAAACTCCATCCACCCACAGACACCTGGTGGTCTTTCTCTCATCCTGGAGAGTCCTGTGGCCCACTTTTAGAGCATATCCTCCAAAACAAGATATTCTGATCATTTCCTGTTGAAATGACCTTCACATGCAGATACATATTCTACCTTTTTGTTTCTTGGCTTTGTTTGATGGGGCAACTGTGCAGCTGAAATCCATGTGCATTAGGGTTTTCATTTTCTCTGAGGTTGTGTGGAGTGGTTTGTCTGCAAGTTGACTTCCTGATTGTGTTTGATGACCTGCAGAGCTTCCTCACTGTGTTGGTCATCTTGACCACAGGACTGCTTGGTTGTGGGAGGATGTGATGTCTTGGTGTCAACTGACACCTTGTGTTTTTTGTTGGAAAGGGTTGGGTCCATATGAATGTGACATTGTGTATGGTGGAAGTGTATCATCAGTAATGGCATATTTGTCCACCTTGACCATTGTCCTGGTCGAGTGGACATTTTGAGAGCAGAAGTGTGGTGGTCGGTGGTAAGGTTGGAGTCAAGTAAGACGCAGGGGCGAAGTCGAGTTACTTTCCACTCTTTATTGGCCGTTGGTACAAGTTCTTAGTAAGTCAACTTCTGGACCCGGGTGGTGAAATGTCTCTCTCACAGATGGGATGGGTCTGTCTCTCACCCTGGTGAAATTGAATCTCCTCAAGCAAGCACCGTAGCCTCTATTTATCAGGAGGCATGCACGTAGAAGCAAAGCAGAACCGGAAGGATTTACTTCCGAGGGAAGGCTTTCAGACAAAGAACGGAAGTTCTTCTCTTCCGGTGGAAGAGAAGAGGGGGGTAGATGGAGAGAAACAGGGGGGAGGGCAGAGAGGTGAGTGGGTGGGTTCCGGACAACGACCGACCGGGCAGGGACCCACAGGGCAACCTCGAACAATAGCCCACAGCCCAGGCAAGGACAGTGAGGGGAGTAATTATGGAGAGTGGTTCATTAGCCGAAGATAGGAGGTTGGGAAGAGATAGCAGCGGAGATGGGGGAGGGCAGAGAGGTGTGTGGGTGGGTTCCGGACGACCGACCGGGCAGGGACCCACAGCTAGGGGAGCCACGAACAATAGCCCAGGCAAGGACGGGGAGGGGGTAATTATGGAAAGTGGTTCATTAGCCGAATATAGGAGGGAGGGAAAAGATCGCAGCGGCGATAATGAGTACAGCAGCGTAAAATACACTTGGTAATAGGTGCACCTTATGACATGAACACAGTAGATGTACAATACACTCGGTGATGGTAACAGGTGCACCTCATCACAGAAGCTTGCACTTGTTTCCCCTAGACTACTGAAAGTGGCCCTACAAGTGTGAAAGTGTTAGTGATGATTGTGTGTGATGCCAATTACACATGGAACTGTATGGCTGAGTGATTTGAAAGAGTGCATGGTGGAGAAAAGCTGTACACAGTGATGCCTGCTCTGGTCAGGTTGACCACTGCACTGGACTACAGGACAGCCAAGACCAAGCTGTAAGTGTTGGTTCATGGAGAAGTAGTGTGAAAGTTACTTGCTTTGTTATTTGTAATGGTAGTTTTGTGTGCATGGATGACAGTACCTTATGATACTGGATTTTGTGGTTATGAATACTTCATTAAAATCCACAGGAAACTGTGATTGCATCAAGATAGTTTTAAGTGTTGTCACTTAGAGTGTGTTTGTGCTTTGTTCACAAATTAATTCTTGAAAACCCATCCTGCGATTTTTGTGTTATGAATATTTCATTACAATTAACAGGAAAACTGATTGCATCAAGATAGTTTTAAGTGTTGTCATTTAAAGAGTGTTTGTGCTTTGTTTACAAATTAATCCCTGAAAATCCGCCCGACGATTTTTGTGTTAGTGCCTTCATTTATAATTCATAATCCAAATGCAGACCTGCCACCCATATGAAAAAATAATTGGAATCATACAATTTATTTTAAGGAAATTCCGAAATCCTCAAAAATACCAAATGTATTATTCAAGTGTCAATGATTCCAATTTAGTCTGAGTTTAGTGTAATATCATATGCTGGAGGACATCATTGCTACTCAAATGAGCATCGTGTCATGGGGCTGGGGCTCAGTTTGAAACCCTGCTGCCTTCAAAGAGTCTACACTTCTGGATGGGTGAGAAAAAAATCTCGGCAAAATTCCACTCCTCCTTCACAATCACTTCAGCACTGCTTCTCACAATGTCACCGAGCACTCTTCGTCCACTAGCATGTAAAGGAAGAGAGTTCAATCCCCAAAGACACAAAGTCTAGTCTATACTGTGCTACCATACTGGACCCACACTGCACGATAAGGAGTGCCGAAAGGCTTATCTCCCTTGGGAGAACTGTACACTTGGGGTAAAGATCATGTATGCTTAGCGCATTCTGCAGGTAAACTAGCTGAGATTTCGCCTACCGGCGAAGTATCTCCAGCACCGTTGACATCACGTGATTGCTTAGCGTACATTCTTCTTCTTCTTTCTCTAGTCTGCCACCTTCAACAGGAAGCATTATTATTTATTATTATTTTAGTCAGCGTGTGTCCTTGCTTTTTGAGGTGTCACGATCGAATCATCGGTGAACGTGAGTATCACGTCCATCATGTCTGTTTTCTTCCTCCTTGCATACTTATGATACTAGTCTACTGTATATAACGCAAGATTCATCCTTTTTTCTTCTTTTTTTCATCCTCGAAATGGCTTCGTGGTTAACCTATACTAATATTCGGAGTAGTGGATCCCCGTGTGGGTTCGGGGTAAGAATTAACCCACCGCGTCTCCCTTCGCGATTCGTAAGAGGCGAAGCGCATTCCCGAAACACGGGGAAGTGAGAGTTATCCGTCCTTGCGCTAGCATGCATAGACAGCCATTAACAGTTCCGGTTTGCGGCCAACATGACCAACGCGCAGTAAAGAGATCTGTGGTGGAGGAAAAGCTTACTTTGCATGCTGTTCAAATTACTCTGGGAAGGTAGTTGATGGGAGGATTGTAAAACTACACAAACTACCAACTAACAAAATACTCAGGCGAGCATAGGAGCACCGTTTACGGCTGGATAGACAAGACTACAAAACCGTGAACTACCCGCGTGTGTGTGTGTTCCGAGCATTTCGTACACAAACAAGGACCAAAGAGCGGCGACAACGTACCTTCCGTTTCCCCCAATCGTACTTTCAAGATTTGTTCGGTAAGTTTAAAGCAATAGTTCAGGCATAATAGCATTGATCTAGACTAGGGGACTTCAACTCTCTTTTACCAAGTGATTGTAGGTTAGATCTTGCGTGATACTGAGTTTCTGCTGTGTTGTGATCACAGTGATGTCCATGAGATCTTCCCAGTATCCATGTTGTATATTGTATTATCTTTATACTATAGACATAATTTTTGTCATCATATATAGTTGTTCCAGTTATAAAGTAATGTTTTTTTTTTCTTTTTAATTTTTTAAATCTTAATGAATAGTCATGACTCATGTGCTTAAAAATTGAGAATGAGATTGCAACTGAATTTAGTAAAATATTACCCCCAAAATTAAATATCAAACCTTTTCATTGAAACACAAGAACAGCCCTTGTCTGCAAAGTTTGGTCATCACTGAATCTCATTAGGGTGGTCTAGTAATGCCATGATGAAGATCTGACAACTAATTGCTTCTACTTGGGCCCACCAGGGACTAAAACCGGCTACGTGTGAGGACAGTGATTGCATACTGTTGTGCAATTAACCTTTAATGTGAGGACAAGCTAGATCAGGTTGTATTGCCCTCCACTGAGTGGAAATGGTGCGGGTACCTTTTCCCCCCCTTTTTAATTTTTTAAATTTTATTTGGGAAAAAAGGTGGTGGTGGTGGTGGTTTACATAATTGGACAAGGTAACCGGAAATTAGGGTAGATCAGGATACCATAATCACAACTTATTTTTTCCTTTGTAGTTTTTCTGGATGATGGAAGTAAAAGGAAAAGAACTCAAATTTTATACTTATCATTTTTTGAGATAAGGTCAAAAGCCTGTTGTTAAGAGAAGTTTTGATGATAAGTTATACTGGAGTTTCTTTGCTTTCCTGCATGCTTGGTAGATATACGCTAAGAATGATCATATGCTGTGGGCTTAACTATTTGTAGTGATTCTTTCTTCGTACATCATTAGAGATTAAGTATTACTTTTTACGACCACCTTTATCAAGGCAACATAATAAGAAGTGAAAATTGTCCTCATCTTTGGTATGCAGGGATCATTGGTCAGTGGCAAATATTGATTTTTATCAGAATTGCTTAAGGTGAGGTGTCATGATATTTTGAAAATAAAACTCTTGCAAATAATTATGTCAAGTGTACCTTTGACCTTGAGTTGTAACTTCAGGAAGTAAACATAGACCTTTTTTCACATGCCTTGGAGATTATTTTCAGGGTCTGTAACTGCTGTTATAGATTATCATGGCCAGGTCATAGTGCTGTAAACAAAGCAATGTCATTTGTTATTCATGCATTACTTAAACACTTTCTATTAAAATATTTGCATCACAGTAAAGCCATTTGCTGAAGTGACAGATGTCAATGTAAGTTAAAAGGAAGTAGCAAGTATTTTGGTGCTCAGTGATTCACTTGGTGCCATACTGTAATCATTCTGTCTCTTTCCAACAGGGACCGACTCCTTCCCTCACGTGCGTGAGCTTCTTCACCCCACTGCACCAAAAGCAAAGGATCCAAGGCAGCTGGGAAAATCTTCCAAGACAACCCTCCTTGTATGGACAGAAGCAAAGCATCCTTCTGCCCGTGTGTCAAAATCTGCGTCACCTGACAGTGAGAAACGACATGCTAAGCATGTTGGTGATGGAAAGCGGCCCGCAACTGGAAGCCCTGCACAGAAACACCAAGAGCATCAGGGTGTAGAATATCTGCAAGAAGAAAGGAATTCATGCCATGCAATTCCTTCTCCAGGCCATGGCTAAGGGAAGTCTGAAGGCGCTTGGCCTTTTCATGGTGGACGTGTTGGTGGTAGAATTGATGGTAGGGGTGTGTTGGCGTTAGTGACAGTGGTGGTGGTAGTGGCCGTGGGAACAATGGGGTAGTGATGGTGGTGGTTGTAGTGGTAGTGTGGTGATGGTGGTGGTTGTAGTGGTAGTATGGTGATGGTGGTGGTGGTAATGGTGGTGGGAACAGTGGCGGTGGTGGTGTGTGGATTGCAGTAGTGATGTTGGTAGCAGTGATAGTGGTGGTAGTAGTAATGTTGGTGGAAGTAGTGATGTTGGTGGTAGCAGTGATAGTGGTGGTTGTAGTGATCAATGAACATGTTGCTGCTGCTGCTTGTGTGCAGTGGATCCTCTCTCGAGGATCTGAAGTAGTGCCGGTGATCAACCACTATTTGTCCAAGTTTACTGCAGGGAAATAGCGCAATCCCAGAACACGGGGAGTGAGAGTTATCCGTCCTTGTGCTAGCATACAGGAACAGCCAGGGGTAGTTCTGGTTTGCGGTCAACATGGCGACGCGCAGTAAAAAGATCTGTGGTGGAGGAAAAGCTTACTGTGTATGCTGTTCAAATTACTCTGGGAAGGTAGTTGATGGGAGGATTGTAAAACTACACAGACTACCAACTAACAAAATACTCAGGCGAGCATGGGAGCAACGTTTACGGCTGGTTAGGCAAGACTACAAAACCGTGAACTACCCGCGTGTGTGTTCCGAGCATTTCGTACACAAACAAGGACCAAAGAGCGGCGACAACGTACCTTCCGTTTTCCCCAATCGTACTTTCAAGATTTGTTCGGTAGTGACCCAGTCAGAGCAAAGTGAGGAGCCAGAAGATGCTGATGAAACACTTGCGGGGTCTCCTTTACCAGAACCTGCACTGGATACTTCTATGGATACAGAACAGTCTTCACTTCCACAATCCAACTTTTCCATGCAATCCCTTTCAGTCTTGATGCATGACTATACAGGTCCAGTGCAGTCTTCATCAATTTTGCAACATACACACTGTACTGCTCAATGTCAGACTGAAACTAGCTCCAAAGATGTGGAAGTGCAGACAGAACCTTTTATTGTAACTGGAATTCGTGGGACTGGGAAGTCTGTCAAAACGCAGACAGACAAGACTGAAGATCAGTTTTCACCACTGAGGTATGAACATGTTTGCACTTCTGACGAAACTGTGCGACTCTATACTGGCATTAAAGATGCAACAACCATTGCAAATAGTCTTTGATGAGCTGCCTGAAATTGATGACAATAATGGGAATGTGGGTCGTAGATGTGCACTACGGCCCATTGATCAGTTTTTGATGACACTGATGCGTCTGAAGCTGGGTTTAGTTTTGGAAGATATCTGTTTCCGCTTTTGTGTGTCGAAGACAACATGTTCTAGAATCATTAACAAGTGGATTGATCATCTGTATGTTCACCTTGCTTTTTTGACATACTGGCCTACCAGAGGACAAGTGAATGACACCATGCCGTCAGACTTCAAGGAGTCATTTCCAAGGACTCGTGTAGTGATTGATTGCACAGAACTGTTTACTGAGACCCCACGTTCACTTGCTGATCAGTCTCTCATGTTTAGCCAATACAAAACACACATGACTTGGAAGGCTTTGATTGGCATTACCCCAAATGGGGTAGTGTCTTTTGTTTCTGATTTATGGGCAGGATCTATTAGCGACAAACAGATTGTTAGCAAATCAAACATCCTGGATCTGTGTGAAAAGGGAGATGCTGTGATGGGTGACAAGGGTTTTCTTATTTCAGAACTTACCACTCCAAAAGGCATTGAGCTGATTATCCCACCCCACAAAAAGAAAGGAAAACAGATGTCACAAAATGACATAACTTTGACCAGAAGAGTGGCAAATGTAAGGATCCATGTTGAACGGCATATGGAGAGAGTGAAAAACTTTAGAGTTCTTCAGAATTTGACCGGGACAATGAAGGCAAATGTTTCCAAGATCTGGAAGATTTGTAATCACTTGACTGCGTTGCAACCACCACTTCATGCTCATGATCGCCCTGATGAAGATGACCCAGCCCTGTGCAATAATGATGAGTAGTGACTGACTTACCCATGTTTCTGTAATCTACTGAAACTTTGCAGCTCTTTCATAGCCTCTCTCAACAAGGTGTATGGACTAGGAATATTTACCCAAATATCTGCACATATTTAGAGTCTGTTTATTTATATTCCTGGATTGTTGATTGGATGACTTCAGAGAAGAGAGGCCATTATGGAAGACTTTGACAAGTTGTCACCAACTGAAGTTTGTTCTGTTGCTGTATGCCCATTTGTACTGTGCTCTTGTATTGGCTTGCACCATCAAAGCCTTTGAAAAGATGGATTTTATCCTTATTATCACAATGATTATGATTATCATCATCATCACAAATGCAGTACTACAGTCTGGGCATTGTGAAGAATGGTGGTTGGTGTTTATTTTCATGTCCATCCTGACACAGGAATGAGTCTTGTTTCCTTTGCTTTGCTATGGACCTGCAATAAAGATGGGTGTAAGCAATGGGTCCATGCTTGGGAGAGTGATAAACAGAAAATGGAAAAGGAAGAAAATCAGTTGTTGACATCTACTTGATAAACCTTTGAAATCTAGTTGCTTACTAGCTCTCAGTGAAGCTGCACTGATAAGTTTTCAGTAATTATGTGATTTAGCAAAGAAAACTAAAGATGTGAATGCATTCACCCAAATCATAAATCTGGTGTGCATGTGTTTTAAAGTCATAAATGGATGGGATTCTTCCAGAATACTCTGTACATTTGCAATTTATTGTGCACTTGGACTAAAAAACCCACTAACCAAATGTTGCAAGTGTTGAGCCACACTTATGGTCTGTGTGTGAACTGTGGAATGTTGTCCTATGTGGACACTGAGTCAGAAACTGAAGCCTTTTGACCCTGAAAAGCTTGAGTAAGTGCACGGTTTAGTTACTGATTATGGGACTGGTGATTTGACAGAAAAGGAGGAACAAAACAAGACAACTTAGACACAAAGGACCCCGAGTCAGTTTTTAACAGTCTGACAGCATTGAGTACTCACCGCAGATTGGTCATAGTGTAGGATATGAAGAAATAGAGGTGAACTTTAGGCTCTTTGCTTGACAGAATTCTTATTAAAGAAGTATGCATAGCCTTCCTAAGCAACGTTAAAAGATGAAAAATGAGATATCATTTTTATTTTGAATTTATGCATTGCTTGCCAAGTAGACTGATTATTCAGTTTGGTTTATGTCATGGGTTCTTCTGTTTTCACAGCTGAAATAAATTGTGTGCCCTGTAACACCTAGCATCTTTGAGTTTGTACACTGTTATTGTGGTTGTCGGTTGTAGTGGACTTAGGCAGATGTAAGCTGTCTCATTGCTTGGTACAGAGTTTATCATTGCAGCCATTTTAGGTTAGGTGTTAGTTGCTATGTCCAGTTTCATATTACTCTGTAAGTACATCTTTGTACAGAGCTTATCAACCATTAGTTGTGGAGGACTGTTGTAGATCTGTGAGAACTGTTAGTTTCTTATTTCTCGTTTTGTACTAAACCCTTTTGTAGTTGTTTCCACTGAGTTCATAATTTCATCAGTTTTTGATATGTCATGAATTTCTGTTGCCAACAGTGTATATCTGTGTGCAGAGTGTTTCATTGCATCAGTTCAGAAGGCCTTTTAACAATGTAAGTTACAGTTTCCTGGTTTCCTGTTGTCCCCATTGTAATATTTGCACCCAGTGTATAATTACACCAGGGGATCTGGTTTCAGTGTGAACTCTGATAATATTGTAAGGTCAGAGTTGTGTGTTTGCTAACAATGTAGTCATAGAAGGCCTGCCTCAGCCTTTCTCAAGAATGACCTACAGCTTGTGCTGCACTGATACCTCCTTCATCAGCTGGAATGCTGTGGACTTTGTGCGTTTGGTGCCTGCTCCAGTAGCAAAACACTTAGCTGGATCTTTTTGTAAGGTTTGCAGCTTCTTTCCTTGCCCACATTGTAGGCAATGAAGTAATTGTATTGTATGAAAATCTTGGTACAAGAGTTTTGCCCCCACAGACTGGATTGAGTGGGCTGCCCTTGTTTCTGCCACAGGCGTAAAAATGCCATGGCTGCCCACATATATTGTTAGAATTCTATAGCTTCGTTTTATCATGACATTGTTGCTTTTGTACAGTCTGGGTACCATGTATGTATAGTTTATTGTTA
>JAWQFJ010026733.1:102500-138602 GCA_034096865.1 Theodoxus fluviatilis | reverse complement strand
TTTTTGACTCACATGCGAAGCAAAAGTGAGTCTATGTACTGAGCCGTGTCGTCCGTCCGTCCGTCCGTCCGGGCGGGCGTCCGTCCGTCCGTCCGTAAAAAACTTAAACGTTGGATTTTTCTCGGAGACTATTAAGTCTATCAACACCAAATGTGGCATGATGGTGTATGATGACAAGGCCTCAAAAAACATACACAGTGACTTGACCTTGCTTCAAGGTCAAGGTCACAGGAGTCAAAAATGTGGTCTCAAAAACAGTCATTTTTCACATTTTCCCAATTTTCTCCCACGTTATTGAGAATGGCGACCTTAGCTACAAGTGGTATATAGGTCAAAGCAAGCCCTATCTTTTGATACCAGTATGGTTGACCTTGCTTCAAGGTCAAGGTCACAGGAGCTCTTCAAAGTTGGATTGTATACATATTTTGAAGTGACCTTGACCCTGAACTATGGAAGATAACTGTTTCAAACTTAATAATTATGTGGGGCACATGTTGTACTTTCATCATGAGACACATTTGTTCACATATCATCAAGGTCAAGGTCACTTTGACCCTTATGAAATGTGACCAAAATGGGGTAGTGAACCACTAAAAGTGACTATATCTCATGGTAGAAAGTGCCAATAAGCACCATTGTGCTTCCTATGTCTTGAATTAACAGCTTTGTGTTGCATGACCTTGGATGACCTTGACCTTGGGTCAAGGTCACATGTATTTTGGTAGGAAAAATGTGTAAAGCATTTCTTTGTGTATGATGTCATTGGTAGGTTTAGTTGTTTGACCTTGACCTTGAAGGTCACCTGAAGGTCAAGGTCATATAAAGGTCAAGGTCAAGCATGTGAGTCGTATGGGCTTTGCCCTTCTTGTTTATATTTGATGTTCTTAATGCCACCACCCCACTGTCGTCTTCAGCACCACCACCACTTCCACCACCAAAACAATACTCTATTATCAGTGCCATCATCATTACCACCTCTACCACCACCCACTAAACATGGACCAGATAATGATTTGTGCTAAGGGTTTGATTCATTTTACTACACTAGATTGGTGCTACCTACTCGCAGACCAATGTGCAGACCTATGTGGTGGATCTTCAGGTGAGTGGTGTTATCCTGCAGCCAGCCAATCTCACCATTTACTCTCTCCTGCTTTAGCCTTTTCCCCCCAAAAGACAGAAATCTATACTACTGGTCAAAACTTATCCTTTAGAGTGCCGCAGGGGGATGTATCCACCACGCGCTTTCTTTCCCTAACAGCTGCAGTCGGATCTATCCGCCCGAACGATAGGGCCTATTTATTGAGACAGTATCTAAGAGTTGTGGGACTTTGAGAGCTCTTTCGGCAGTTGAGTACACGAAAGAGACTTAGTTTTTGCATCTGCTTGTGCTATTTTTGACTCACATGCGAAGCAAAAGTGAGTCTATGTACTGAGCCGTGTCGTCCGTCCGTCCGTCCGGGCGTCCGTCCGTCCGGGCGTTAAAAACTTAAACGTTGGATTTTTCTCTGAGACTATTAAGTCTATCAACACCAAATGTGGCATGATGGTGTATGATGACAAGGCCTCAAAAAACATACATAGTGACTTGACCTTGCTTCAAGGTCAAGGTCACAGGAGCCATAAATGTGGTCTGAAAAACAGTCATTTTTCACATTTTCCCAATTTTCTCCCACGTTATTGAGACTGGCGACCTTAGCTACAAGTGGTATATAGGTCAAAGCAAGCCCTATCTTTTGATACCAGTTTGGTTGACCTTGCTCGAAGGAGGAGTTTTGGGGGTTTGAGGACGGAGAGGATCTCTTGGAGAGTGCCTGAGAGTCAATCGTAGTGCATGATTCCGAGGTTTTAGCGTGTGAGGAAGAAATTCCGACGATTGCTCCGAACGGATATGACCATCGATTACTGTTGAGCCCAGCACTGTCCGAGATGGAATATATGCTGGTTTATATTTCACCCACAATGTCTACGATCTCATTGTCTAAGAAACAAACCGATACCAGGCTCAGATGATGTCAAAGAAAGAAGGGGAGTGGGAGAATAATGGACGCTCTCTTCTCTGACCAAATGTAAATAGATATTAGATGAAGTATAATTGCAAGTTCTGAAGACTGCCTTTGTATCAGTGTCCCTGCTTTGTCAGATAGCATTTTCTGATAACTTTCAAGGTTGTCTGCACTTTTTTTCTTCACAAAGAGTAACATTTGTAGAGATTCAGGAATAAGAGCAAGCTGCAAACTATGTACGGAGAGCTTGATTTGTGTTTTCCACATTTTAAATATTTTTTCGTGAGTTTGCCTTTCTTTGTAGCCAAATTCTAGTGATTGCATCAGAAAGAGCATGGAATTTTCTGTTAGAACACCAAATCATCATGATTTTTGGGTTAATAAAGAGATTTTTATATAATTTCAAACTAAAGAAGGGTAATTTTTCCTGTTCACTGAAAAAATAATCTGGCTGTAGGGGGAAGAAAGGTCCCAAATAGCTGGTGTTCTAAAGGTTAAGGGCCACCCCACTTTTTTGTGCTATAGTAATTAAGGCAAGTACGCTAATAAAACAGAATGTTCTTTCGATCTATAAGGGTCAAAAGTACAATAGACAACACTTCATCAATTTCCACAAACGTGTCAAATGCACATGAAACATCATCAGTTTTTTGTAAAAAGCTGTGCAATATTGGCCAGCCTACCAAAGGCAGGTAGGTGGAAAAACTCGGTGAAGTGGTGATGTACATGCTAACGGGGTCAATGGTGAACACTGTGCACTTCTGTTTCGCTACAAACATTGGTACAGTAGGGGCATAATTGTCACTTTCCTAACCCTGCTACCACGATAAAGCCTAAAACCAGTAGATCATGGCCGGGCGCTTGCATGGCTGCAGGATGGAATTTCCGGACAAGAAGTTGGGAGACGTCTTGGGGTGTCCCATTCAGTATTCAGAGGCAGCTGGCACGATGGCAAGAAACTGGAAGGGCAGAATGACGACCCTGCTCAGGGCGCCTGCGCTGCACCAGCAGAAGGGTAGACAAATACCTCTGTGTGGCGGCTCTGTGCAACCAATCTGTCACGTCAACCACTCGGCAACGTCAACTGATGCAAGCTGCAAACGTTAACGTCAACAGAAGCGCAGGCTGTCGACGTCTGCGAGAAATTGGCCTGGCTTCACGCAGAGCAGCAGTGAGAATACTCCTCACTCCAGCTCATCAGAGAGCCTGGGTTGCCTGGTGTCGTCAACATGTGAGGTGGAACAGACTCCAGTGGATTATGTTTACTGATGAGTCACAGTTCACTGTGTCCTTTGACGACAGCAGGGCGAGGGTCTGGAGACGCCAGGGCGAGGGTCTGGAGACGCCAGGGCGAGGGTCTGGAGACGCCAGGGCGAGGGTCTGGAGACGCCAGGGCGAGGGTCTGGAGACGCCAGGGCGAGGGTCTGGAGACGCCAGGGCGAGGGTCTGGAGACGCCAGGGCGAGGGTCTGGAGACGCCAGGGCGAGGGTCTGGAGACGCCAGGGCGAGGGTCTGGAGACGCCAGGGCGAGGGTCTGGAGACGCCAGGGCGAGGGTCTGGAGACGCCAGGGCGAGGGTCTGGAGACGCCAGGGCGAGGGTCTGGAGACGCCAGGGCGAGGGTCTGGAGACGCCAGGGCGAGGGTCTGGAGACGCCAGGGCGAGGGTCTGGAGACGCCAGGGCGAGGGTCTGGAGACGCCAGGGCGAGGGTCTGGAGACGCCAGGGCGAGGGTCTGGAGACGCCAGGGCGAGGGTCTGGAGACGCCAGGGCGAGGGTCTGGAGACGCCAGGGCGAGGGTCTGGAGACGCCAGGGCGAGGGTCTGGAGACGCCAGGGCGAGGGTCTGGAGACGCCAGGGCGAGGGTCTGGAGACGCCAGGGCGAGCGATTCTCAGATGGATGCGTCCAAGAGGCAGTCATGAGGATGGAGTGGCTGGCTCATTCACCTGATCTGGCTCCCATCGAGCACCTCTGGGATGTGCTGGGGCAATGTGTAGTCGGCAACCACCACCCCCACCCCATGACATCGCCCAGCTGACTCGGTTTCTGTATCAAGAGTGGAAAGCAATCCCACAACATGCCCTCAGAACCCTGGTGGACTCTACTCGTCAGCGCTGCTTTGAATGCTTGGCTGCAAACGGTGGGTACACTCGCTACTGACTGGACCAGTCTTGTGTGACTTTTCAAATCAGGGGTGGGTGAACATTCGAACGTACTGCTGTTGTTAAAATTGCTTGAATTACTCAAAATTTAAAGGACATTGTTATTGAATAAATCAGCAATGTACTGACAGAATGGAACCCAAACAACGGCGGTAAATGAAAGTCGCTTTAACACAGGGCGAGCACAGATGCAAATTTTCGACTTAAAAGTCTTCTTCAGACATAAAACAAACACACAACTGAACTGTACAGGGTAAAATGTCCACTGAGCAGGGATACTTTACATTACTCGGTGGATGACGAGTTTTATGTTCCATAAAATCGTGAAACTTGTGAGAGTAATATCAGCTCACGGTTACCACACGATGCAGGCAAGAGTTAGAGAGGGAGGGGGGGGGGGGGGGGGGGTGTTAAAAAGGGGTAGGAGAAAGTGGGGGGGCAGAAGCAAAGTGGTGGAGTATGTGTGTGTGTGTGTGTGTGTGTGTGTGCGTGATTGTGTGTGAAAGAAGAAAAAGAAGTAGAGAATTATTTGTGTGTTGTTGGTGCATCTGTGAGAAAAAGTGGCCCTTAAGTTTTGACCAGTAGTATAGTTTGTTAGGAGTTAAAACATGTCTTACATCTCTGCAATTCTTGTTTAGAAATTTCAGTGGATTCACAAGGCTGAATGCTTCATTTTTCACTCAGAATGAAATTGAGCTTCTGAATGAATGGTTGAAGATCACTATGAATGACCAGTACTTTGTTGTCTCACTTTCACTCCTTAGTGCATTATGTCCCAAAGGGCCAAATGCCTCCCATTCCCATACTGCCCCCTTGCCACCTGTGAAAGGTTTGGCAAAACTCTCCAGTTTTTGTACTTAGCTTGTTGTCCCAAGTTTCCCAACTACTGTATATAAGGAACAACAGGCACCTCTGCCCCAAGGTCATTTCTTGACTGCTGAATTTACAGCAGTGACTCAGAGGTTTTGCAATTGAAAGCCCAGTCATGGGAAAAGCATCTTGGGGCAGAGAAAGGCTGAGTGGGACATTATATGTTGGGATTTGGATATGTGATGATTTTGCGGGCCGTGCCCTGTTCTGGTCCTTGTTTCAGTGTTTGAAAGTTGCTTTAGGGACGATGCAGTCATTTGTTGCTTCCTGACTGTTGCAGATGGTGCAGTTGACCAGCTCGGCAGTCCAGCCTGCTGCCTCTCACAGCAGCAACAGCCTATCTGGGTAAGGAAGAAATTCACTTGTTCATTGGTTGCTGTCTTCAACAACCTCGCTGGGAAGGAGTGCCCTGTTGTTGTTTGTTCCTTGTTGTTCTTGGATTCCATAGTAACAACCTGTCTAGCTGAGACAACCTTATTGTGACAGCAAGGTGTTAGGAGAACAACATACATTAGTTCCTGTGATGAGTGGACACCCTTGAGGGAGTCCACAGGTGTCTCTACATGACAGGTGTCCCCTCATCAGAGGGATGCAATGATCATGATAGTACATGTCATTGAAACAGCTGATTGACTTGATATGTGATATGCATAAGGACAACAAAAAGAGCTACCAATCAACCTGTTTGACCTGTTAACAGTTTCCAGTTCAGATGTAACATTCATTTAGGCATTCATGTGTCAATGGCAGGGATAGGTCCAGCTACATGTAAAGATATGGGCATCATGGGACCATTCCAGAATGTCCCTTTGAGATCATATTACTAGTCTTGGACAATAATTAGCTCCCAGAGGATGGGAAACTGATGCAATTGTCTTCAAATAGTTGTAGAGCAAATCAGATAAAATTTTAGAAGCGTAGCTGCTATCTTACTATCACCACGTGAACACGAAAGGGTTAAAGGGTGAAGAACTTTTCCTGTAGAGATTGTTGACAAGCAGACAGCCATTGTTTAATTTGCTCACAGTAAACACAGAACCACAACCCAGTGTGTGAGGGGAGCTAGGGGATGGGTTGGAGGTCAGGATTGGCATAATGAGTGTACATGGGTGTATGTGTGTGGCATGTGTGTGTGTGTGTGTGTGCATGCGTGCAAGCATGTGCATGGGTGAGAGAGAAGTGGGGTTGAGGAGAGAGAGACAAACGCCATTGAGCTACTATATATCTATTGAGTTCAGCGGGACACACTGATTGAGGTGCCTATTCTAGCAGCTGGAACAGCTATGAAACTATACCTCTCTGCAGACAGCAGAGATTGATGTTTTGCAGATGTGTTTGTCTTGAGGAGTCAAACAAACAAATTATTGTTGCTGCTGCGTCTGCTCCTCACAGGGAGGGTCAGGAAAGTGTTTGGCAAAACGCTGTCCATGTCTGCATTTTGCAGGTTTGTGCTGGCCACAGGTTATTTTGAGAATATATCCAAGCCAAGCCAAGACTCCATGTACAGACATAACAGGTGTCGGCTCATTGGGGTCCGCTTGTCACAGGACTACTGTAGTCAGTTTAGGCTCTGTCAGCAAGCATTGAGATGCCCATTGTTCAGTGCCCCCTTGCCTCACTAACAAACACTCTTGTTTGTCAGGAGCCGAAAAAACTTTGTGACAGAACGACCCCCAACCCAGTCAAGTCGCCAAGCAAGGTAGTATCTTTGCAGCATTCTCTTTTTCTCCCTTTTGTCAAGTTTAGACTCAAATCCACTCGCTCTTTGTCATCAGTTTAATGTAGTACAGTTCTTGGCAATGAAAGTTTTCCCTTACCTCTCTCTCCTCAACTGCTGCAAATTTGAAACGCCTTTGATTAGATGTGTCTTTTACTTGCGGTGTATTATTAAATCAAAATCTGTTTCCTTGGAATACTCACAGTTTCTAAAACGGCAGTGTGTAGAGGCTGATGTAACCCATCTATTTGACACTTTGAAGGGCACCAGTGCGGAAACCTCAGCGTCGATCACAGATCTGGTACCTGGTCTTTCTCTCTGTCGCTTTTTCTGACATGGCACAGGATAACCAAGCCTTTCTGATTCCTCACAGGGGGCATGTGGGTTGAGGGAGGGTAGATGCAATTACTGGCATCTTGTACAGTCTACCAGAGCTTGGAACTTCTAATGCAGCCACAGTTTTCACCATCTGCAGGGTGTGCAGGCTGCTTCATACGCCATGCTAGCTCTCTGTGCAGTTCCTGCCAACCCTCTGTACTGTATAGCCTGGATTCTCCACCCCCACTTCCCCCATGGGTGGGGGATAAGAATTGACCCACAGTGTCTCCCTACGCATTTCATGAGGCGAATAACTAGGGAAATAGTGACTTGTTCTCCTAACAAATTGTTTTTCGTTATTAAAGGCCTAAAATAGCCTACTCAGCCAGCCAGCCAGCCAGCCCCACTTGTTTTTTACCTTTGTCCCCCACTTTTTCCTGTAATGTCTTTAAGAGTAATGAAGGGAGATTTTGGTAAACTGAAAGGAATCCTTGCTTCATCTCTCTTTTCTCCTTCAACAGCTGTTTTTATCACTATAAGTTAAAATGATTCATAAGCAGTCTCAATAATTAGTTTTATTGTACACATACTATGAAGATGAAATGTTAAATTACATAAACTGAGAGCATTGCTTTTCCAGTCTAGCATGCCTGATAACGTCCCAAGTCCCAAACTGCCATGCTCTGCTTGCTGGCTGCAAGGCTGGGCATCCCATTGCAGCTTTCCCTCAAGCTCTTTGGTTGAAGTTTTGCAATCATATGATGTTGTGGCAGGGATGCCTGTTAGTCTGCACAAGATTGCTTCATTTAGAACAGTGAGAGAGTACACTCATTTTTGCTGCAGCCTGTATAGAATGAAAATGGGATCATGGTAAGGCATGGCGCTAGGGGATTTCAGATATTGATCAAATGGTGCCTAGAATTTTTGCTTGATGATCACTCTTGGGATGAATTTACTTGATGTAATGTTCCATATTTCTTATGTTTGCATGTGTTTTTGTCAGAGATTGGTACTTACACCAGGGAGATCATGTGGTATATTTTCTTTTGTCATATTTATTTGGACAATATCTACACATTTTGTTCTGGGCATTATTTTCACTCAATATTCCTTTGTTGAGAGATAGAGAAAGGCCCCATGTGAAGTCCTGCAGTCAAAAATCAGACAGCATTACTTTTCCAACACTGGCTGTCCGTGTGTCTGACTGTCCATGTGTCTGACTGTCAGTGTGTCTGACTGTCCATGTGTCTGACTGTCCGTGTGTCTGACTGTAGGTGTGTCTGACCGTCAGTGTGTCTGACCGTCAGTGTGTCTGACTGTCCATGTGTCTGACTGTCTGTGTTTCTGACTGTCAGTGTGTCTGACTGTCAGTATGTCTGACAGTGTGTCTGACCTTCAGTGTGTCTGACTGTCAGTGTGTCTGACCGTCAGTGTGTCTGACTGTCCATGTGTCTGACAGTGTTTTTGACTGTCAGTGTGTCTGACTGTCAATGTGTCTGACTGTCAATGTATCCAACTGTCAATGTATCTGACTGTCAATGTATCTGACTGTCCGTGCGTCTGGCTGTCAGTATGTCTGACTGTCAGTGCAGTGATGGCTACAGGAGGGCTAGGGGTTGAATATGAGGGTCCTGGTGTACTTCATGGAGGGTTTTGGGGTGGAAGCTCCCCTAACTGTCCCAGTGCTTGCTTGAACTAACTCTGGGACAGATGGAGCCTGCATTAGCTGCAGTGGTGGCTGTGGTTGGAAAATGAAAGTTGTGGGTATCTGCACTCACCTTTCATCTCTCCCCCTCTCTCTCTCTCTCCCCTCCCCCCCCCCCTTCTCTCTCTCCCCCTCCCCCCTCCCCCCCCCCTCTCTCTCTCTCTCTCTCTCTCTCTCTCTCTCTCTCTCTCTCTCTCTCTCTCTCTCTCTCTCTCTCTGTCTCTCTCTCTCTCTCTGTGATACTCTGTAAGAGATGGAAGGAGATAAAATTCGTGGAGATTCATTATATATGCATGCTATTTATTTTGTAATAATCCTTATACATGTATAGAAGTACTGCTGCATAACAGAAATTCATTGTGTCAAGAGATACTTCCCTCTGTGTTAGTGTAAACTGAGGTAGCCTTCCTATGAAGTCAATGCTGCACAGTATGAATTCATGGCATTGTTAGCACTTTTCAAATGTGCTGTGGTGAAAATCATGTTGACCATGGCTGACCCTTCTAGTGGAGATGCTGCAGACCACATTTGTAAGCAGTGCAGTTGTCACAATGAAGAAGTAGGTACATCATTCATCTATTTCCCCCACTGACTTTCAGTAAGCAGTGCAGTTGTCACAATGAAGAAGATGGTACATCATTCATCTTTTCCTCCACTGACTTTCAGCATTCCCAAGGAAGAGTCTGAGGAGCCTGTGTCTGAGAAACAGCCTGAGGAGGTGACTGTTGATGATGGCCAGTCACTGACTGACATCAACAACCCTGAGGACTACCGGGCCTTGTTCCAGCCCAACTCCCGTCTGGGTGAGTAGTGCTTGCTGCCTTGAGGAAGTGCAAGAGGCTGGGAAGAAGATCAGTTGTCTGACGGAAGTCTCTGTTAATAATAAGTCGATGTCTTTGCCAATGAAGGGATAATTTTAACCTTTGATGTATTGAAGAATGGAAATGTTGGCCAAATTTCCTGCCCAGCAGTTGTTCTGGCCCTCAAAGTATACCTCTGTTTCATCAAGCTCAGCTCTAAGTGTGAACTTAAAAACAATTCACAACCAAAACACTTAAAAGTTGAAAGCCAGAGTAACCGCTGAGTGGGAAATTTGGCAGAACTTTTGACTCTATAACACCTCTAGGGATCATCATTGCTTGATATGCACAGAAATATAAGTAGAAGCTCAGTTTGAAGTAGCTGACCAGTGTGTCATTGTGGTCTCCCCCCCCCCCCCCCCCCCCTCCTGTGCCTGTCTTGCTGGACTCCAAAGATGTAGTCCTGCTTCGCCCTTGGACTGGCCTCGTGGCAGGGGAAACTCCTGTGGCAGTGTGCTTAGATGATCATTCAGAGGAGCAATTTGGTCTTGCTTTGCTTTTGTTGCCTGGGTAGGCAGCTCTTCTCTCAGTGAGGCCATTTGGTTGTGAGGTAGAAAGCTTGTCATGTCATTTCCACTTTGGTTGTGAGGTAGAAAGCTTGTCATGACATTTCCACTTTGGTTGAGAGGTAGAAAGCTTGTCATGACATTTCCACTTTTGTCATGAGGTAGAAAGCTTGTCTTGACATTTCCACTTTGGTTGTGAGGTAGAAAGCTTGTCATGACATTTCCATTTTTGTCATGAGGTAGAAAGCTTGTCATGACATTTCCACTTTGGTTGTGAGGTAGAAAGCTTGTCATGACATTTCCACTTTGGTTGTGAGGTAGAAAGCTTGTCATGACATTTCCACTTTGGTTGTGAGGTAGAAAGCTTGTCATGACATTTCCACGTTTTCCAAACATACTGTACCAGTAGACAACCATAGGTATATGACCTTTTCACCTCGAAAAAAGATTTGCAAAAATCATCCCACACACGTGGCTAATAGCATCAGCCAATGAAAAGGCTCCATCTATAGCGTCATGGCCAGTGAAAGGGAGGCAACTCTCCCTGTTTCCTGCACATGCGCATAGATACCATGATGCAACCACGTGCCACCACTTTTCGACTTTTCGTTGGAGTGTTTGGATGTACTCTGGTGCTCTCCTCAAGTCTTCACGTTGTGAGGACTTTCTGAAGGATTTGCTGTCGACTATGGCGGCGTTGCTGTTGGGAAGTACAAACACTCCTACGGCCCTCGCCGTTTTTCGAATTCCTGTTTAATTCGTTTTTTGCTTCAATTTCTGTTCCCGCCGGTAACCTCAGTGCACGGTCTGGTTCAGTTATTATGTTGCCTGTTGTCTCTAGCTTCGGCTAGGTGCGTTGTGAGCGTGTTTTCGCTTGTTGTACGCTTTTATTCTTGCGAGCGCGTTCTTGCTACTGCTTGCGTCAAGTTGACGCTGTTTGCTGTCCGCCATTTTGTTTCGCCATTTTGGGAATATGGCGGCTCGCACTCCGACCTCTGTTCAGGGTACGGAGGCGGTGCGCAGGTGCGCAAGCGCGGCTCTGCTTCTAAGAGGAAGAGCTGTTTGTCTATACCTCCTTCCTCTTTGCCATACATGTAAGAGGTCGAGTCGGGTTCGAGTAAGCCTCGTTTGGCCTCTTCCTCTGCAGCGTATAGCAGGGTAGACGATGTGTCGGGGAAGTTTTCTTCTCTCGACAACTCTTCTTTACCAGACACTCTGTCTCTGGGGATTGCTAGGGAGTGATTTCTGAGCCAGTTCTGGGTCCCCAGGCGGCTGATGTATGTTTGGTGTTTTTTTGTCTGAGGCTGCCTTTCTTTCAGTTCCCAGAGTGCGGTGTCGCGCCGATCGGATTCTCTCCCGGCGGTAAGTC
Organism: Theodoxus fluviatilis; assembly: GCA_034096865.1. NCBI lineage: Eukaryota > Metazoa > Mollusca > Gastropoda > Cycloneritida > Neritidae > Theodoxus > Theodoxus fluviatilis. Next base: position 127,091 of record JAWQFJ010026733.1, on the reverse strand, counting down.
GGGACGGAGACGAGTCCCTCGGTGGGGTGGGCACGGCTATCGATCGCAAGGGGGCTCTGCCCATGCAATCCGATCAGCATGTTGCCTCGGATTCCTGGCCTTCTCCTGGTCGACCAGTGGATCGTATCCGACACGAGTCGCGATACCGGCAGAGCGTTGCTATCGATCCCGCCGAGGCAATGCCCGCGCGATCCGATCAGCATGCTGCCTTGGTTCACTGGCGATCAGATGATCATTCAATCGATCGTGATGGGAGCGGGTCAGGAGACAGGCAATGCGTTGCGATCGACCGCACAGAGGCTATGCCCGTCCGGTTCGATCAGCATGCTGCCTTGGCTTTCGGACGATCAGCCGATCGTTCCGTACATCGTGACGTCCAGGCGTCACGGTGCAGGCAGAACGTTGCGATCGATTACACGGAGGCATTGCCCGGTTGGCTCGATCAGAATGCTGCTTTGTTTGCCGGGCGTTCTGTTCCTCGATCAGTGGATCGTGGCGATCAGCACGACCGGCGGGGTGTTGCTGTCGACCGTGCAGAGGTTTTGCCTTTGCGGTCTGATCAGCGTCACCTTTTGTCTTCGCGACGATTGCCTGGTCTATTGCTCGATCGTGATCGTCCTTGTCAGGAATCTCGACACGATCGCGCAGTAGATGGTGTTGGGCAGGGGTCCTTTTACAGGACGCGCAGTGCTGATGATCGCTCCGAGCCTTTTTCCCGTACGCTTTGATCAGCCTGCGTCCTTAGCGTCTCCGCGATCACGTGATTTTGCGCGAGATTCTCGCCCTCGGCGGTGCGTGCCTGACGATCGCTTGTCTTTGCGTTTCGATCAGCACGCTGTCTCAGGTCTAGGGGGATCGGTCGATCGCATGTCAGATCGCGATCTTCTCTTTGACTCTGATTCTCCCGTTCGTGCTTCTCGGGAATCTCTGCTTTGGCGGCGCGTTGAGTCTTGACACTATCTCCTTCATGATTTGTCAGACTCTGATTCGCGATCGCTCAGTCCGGTACGGGTTTCTGCTCGTCGCTCACATAGGTCTGCGGACTCTGAGCGTTTTCGATGGCAATCCGCCCGGCTGCCTTCCGGCGCTCGTACTTTGTTTTTTCCTCGATTGCCTGATCTATCACTCGATCGTGATCATCCCTGTCGGGAATCAGACACAATCGAACGGTAGCTAGGTATGGACCAGGGTCACTGTACGGGTCGAGCATTGCTGATGTTCGCGCTGGGGTTTTTCCGCGCGATTCCATCGGCAGACAGCCTTGAATTCTCGGCGGTCGCGAGATTTCGGGCAGGATTCTCGCTTGGTTTTGCCCATGCGTTTTTGATCAGCAATATTCAGACCTGTGCACTTGTACGAAAAAATTGTACAATGTACGATTTTTGAAGCATTGTATGACTGGTTTTCACGATCTCACGATTTTTTGACTCACAGGCGAAGCAAAAGTGATTCTATGTACTCAGCCGTGTCGTCCATATGTCCGGGCGTAAAAAACTTAAACGTTGGATTTTTCTCGGAGACTATTAAGTCTATCAACACCAAATGTGGCATGATGGTGTATGATGACAAGGCCTCAAAAAACATACATAGTGACTTGACCTTGCTTCAAGGTCAAGGTCACAGGAGCCATAAATGTGGTCTCAAAAACAGTCATTTTTCACATTTTCCCAATTTTCTCCCACGTTATTAAGAATGGCGACCTTAGCTACAAGTGGTATATAGGTCAAAGCAAGCCCTATCGTTTGATACCAGTTTGGTTGACCTTGCTTCAAGGTCAAGGTCACAGGAGCTCTTCAAAGTTGGATTGTATACATATTTTGAAGTGACCTTGACCCTGAACTATGGAAGATAACTGTTTCAAACTTAATAATTATGTGGGGCACATGTTATACTTTCATCATAAGACACATTTGGTCATATATCATCAAGGTCAAGGTCACTTTGACCCTTATGAAATGTGACCAAAATGGGGTAGTGAACCACTAAAAGTGACTATATCTCATGGTAGAAAGTGCCAATAAGCACCATTGTGCTTCCTATGTCTTGAATTAACAGCTTTGTGTTGCATGACCTTGGATGACCTTGACCGTGGGTCAAGGTCACATGTATTTTGGTAGGAAAAATGTGTAAAGCATTTCTTAGTGTATGTCATTGGTAGGTTTAGTTGTTTGACCTTGACCTTGAAGGTCACCTGAAGGTCAAGGTCATATAAAGGTCAAGGTCAAGCATGTGAGTCGTATGGGCTTTGCCCTTCTTGTTTCGTGTTGGAGTTCCAGTGTGTGTGTTGTGTTTTTGTGTCGTTTGGAGTTCGAGAAAAAATCTTCTGATTTTTCACCCAGAATCTTCTGATTTTGAAAATCTAGGGTGCACAGGTCTGAATATTGCCTCAGGTCTCTGGGGATCGGCTGATAGGTGATCAGATCGTGATCTTTCCTTCGGTCTGGTCGTCCGTGGTACAGGCAGAGCATTGCTGACGCCGCACAGAGATTTTTTCCTTGCGGTTCGATCAGCTGCTGCCTTGTATTCCCGGTGTTCGCGTGAATAGTGTTTTTCCGGCGGGAATTTCGTCACGGCAGGCGATGCTGACGTTCGCTCAGTGACGTTTCCTTTGCAGTCAGATCAGCTTGTTTCGTTCTTTTCCCGGCGATCGGCTGATCTCACGCTAGTTCGTGATCCTTTCTGCCGGGAATCACAACAAGATCGGCCAGGAATTCGTGACGGACAGAGTCGCGGACAGGCAGGGCTTGCTATCGACTGCACGGAGGCAAGGCCCGGGCGGGCAGATCGGCATGCTGCCTTGCATTCTTGTCGGTCAGCTGCTGCCTCAGGTCTCTGGGGATCGACGGATCGATTACAGATCGTGATCTTTCCTTTGAGTCTGTTTTTTGTACAGTTCGTCCCTTCCGGGAATCGGTTTCAGCCAGGTGTTGCTGACGAACGCACTGTGTTTTGCCCTTGCGGTCGGATCAACATGCTGCGTTGTTTTCTCGGCGATCGCCTGTTCGATCAACAGATCGCGGTTCAGGCAGGGTCTACGAACATCGGGGTTTCCAGAAATCTTACGGCACTTGGCGTTTTTTCGATTTCTGTTCATTCTCCGTTTGTGCACTTTACATGTATTGTTCCACCGGTTTTCAGTCCGGTTAGGTTCAATTATTGTCTCTAGCTTTGTCTCGGTGCATTGGCTTTTCTTCGCGTGAATCTCCTTCTTTCCTGTGTTAGCTTCGGATTTTCTGGAAGTCGGAGCGATCAGTGGATCGTGTCGGACAGGTCTGGGACAGGCAGAGCACTGCTATCGACCGCATGGAGGCTACGCCCATGCGGGCCGATCAGCGTGCTGCCTTAGTGTTCTGGAGTTCGGGCGTTCTACCGTAGATCGTGAGGGACAGGAGTCACGTTATAGGTATCAGCTTGCTGCTTTGTTCCCGGCAGTCGCCGGATTTACGATTGATCTTGAGCATTCCAGCTGGGATTCAGTCTTCAAGCAGTGGCGATGTTGGTGAGAGGCAGGGGAGTTCGGTTGGCGGTTGTACCTGGACGATTGGTTGGTTTACACCTATCGTCTCTGCACTCACTCTCATGGAAGTTCCTTTTCCACGGAATTTTTTCTCTGGAAATTGACTATCCTGGCAGTTCACTGAGCCGGAGGAACGACACAGACACGACCTTGGTGTCCGGCCTTTGGTCTGCACTCGAGTCTCTACGGCACATCCACTTTCTAGAGATGGAAGCGTATTCTCTCTCTGAAGGGATTGGTGTCAGTATTGCGTGATCGGCACGTGACAATCTCGGGTGATAATGTCGCGTGGCTGAGTTTTCTTCGCCGTCAGGGTGGCACAGTCTCTACGACTCTGTCTCTCTGGGCTGAGGAGGTTCTCTTGGGCTCACTTTCCTGGAGGTTCCATTTCCACGGCATTCTTTCCCGGGAAATTGAATATCCTGGCAGTTCACTGAGCCGGAGGAATCTTTTTCTTCCTATGGAATAGACTGTGGCTTCGCTGGGGCGAACTGGTGGTGAATCTGTTCGCCACCCGATTCAACACACGTCTTCCGTGTTTCCTCTCGCAGATGCACGATCCGAGGGCTCTCGGACGAATGCTTCTGCTAGGTCGTGGTCGGGCGTGCATGTCTATGCTTTTTCTCCCACTCGCCTTATTCCGAAGGTGTTGGCCAGGGTCGCCCTAGAGTGTCCTCGGATGATTTTGGTCGCACCTTTCTGGACGGGAGTTTCATGCTTCCTTGAGCTGCTTGCTCTGGCGGATGGGGAATACATGTTCTCATTCTCTCTGGTCCATTCTCGAGCAGCCTCACTTGAGAATGGGCCAGTCGGTCGTTCACTTCCTGAACTTTCTGCTTGGCTCTGTTCAGACACAGTTTGCAGAGACAGGTCTTGTTTCCCTCGTTCGATGTCACACGCCTCCCTCGGTAGTTACCGCTCGGCGTTCACGAACACAAGCAAGGCCACGTGTGGCATTGACGTGTCTTTCGGTTGGAGGGTCCCACCATCACAGGTGTATGTCGATCCGAACGATACTGACTGTGTCAACTGTCCAGTCTGTGCACTGGAGTATGTCTGGCTAGAACTCAGTCTCGTCGTTTCACCGACATAGACTGTTTCTTCCATGGAACTTGGCCACGGCGGGATATCAAAGACATCCTTTTTCCTAAAGCTGGATTTGTCTTTGGATCACGAACACGTTTTGAATGCGCAGCTCGTTCCTCTGGTTGGTGTATCCAGGACTCATGAGATTCGCAGGGTTGCGACCTCTGTGGCTTTTGCCAAGAATGTATCGCTCTCATCTCATGAGGGCGGCGTTCTGGCGCAGTGACTGCGTTTTCACGCATCACTGCCTGCAGGATGTTCGCGTTCGTTGTCTGGACGGCACCTTTGGCATCAATAATTGGTTGTGGCGGGTTCAGCTGTCCGCCTTTGAGTGGTGTGTGTTCTTTAAGTTAGGTTGGTAGATGCACATCCCTCCTCCCTTCTGGGGTAATCTACCTATGGTTGTCTACTGGTACAGTATGTTTGGAAAACTTTAAGAAATTTAAACTAATTTCTATGTTTTCCTAGCATACTTACCAGTAGACAACATAATGTCCCACCCTCCTCCCCATTTTTTGTGCATCTTCACACGAGTTTCTCGGTATGGTGTCGAAAAGTGGTGGCACGTGGTTGCATCATGGTATCTATGCGCATGTGCAGGAAACAGGGAGAGTTGCCTCCCTTTCACTGGCCATGACGCTATAGATGGAGCCTTTTCATTGGCTGATGCTATTAGCCACGTGTGTGGGATGATTTTTGCAAATCTTTTTTCGAGGTGAAAAGGTCATATACCTATGGTTGTCTACTGGTAAGTATGCTAGGAAAACATAGAAATTAGTAGGTAGGGGCAGTCAAAATTTTATTTTTAAGTGAGAGTGTATGTTTTGTGATATTTTAAAAGAAGAACACAATACAAGCATAACACCAGGGTTCGTACAGGTCATGAAAAACCTTAAAAGTACTTAGATTTTGACACCCCTTTTTTAAGGCCTTAAAAGTCCTTCGAAATTAAAGTTTTCTATCAGTTTACTAGCAAGGTGCTTAAAAGTCCTTCGAAAATGGGATTTTCCTTGAAATAATTTCAAAGCAGTACTTTAGTTTAAGAATAACTGAGAAAAAAATGACATTTTCATTTCGATGTCGCCAACAAAGCGTCTGCTACCAGCATTTTTGCAGAAGGGAAGCGACTCTGACCCCCTATATGCAGGAGTGACCTCCCCTGATAAATTTACCTCTTGCTAGTTAGTGGTGGTGGCTTGTGCCGGTGAAACTTGCGCCATTTTGGAAACTGAAAGATGCCTGGAAGGTGTTTATTCAATGATAAGTGGTTGGAATCGGCCGAATTCAGAGAGTGGCTGCAACGTGATCCAAAGGGAAACACCCGGAAAGCTTATTGTTCAGTGTGCAAAAAAACTTTTGATGTTGCTGCTGGCGGTCATTCTTCTGTACTGGCGCACCACAAGGGGGCAAAACATGAACGTTTTGTAAAAGCTTCAAGACCTGCCGTGCCCATGTCCGCATTTCTCGAAAAGACTGGGCCTTCAACTTCAACTGTAACCCATGCTGCGACTAGTAGTTCTACTGTCAGTACCAGGCCTTCTTCTGCTCAGCCATTTTCCAGCACAGATACTTTGAAAGCTGAAATAATCTGGACATTGAAAGCGGTCAGCAGCCACTACAGCTATAAATCATGTGAAGACAACGGCAAAGTGTTTGCAGCAATGTTTCCTGACAGCCAGATTGCAGCCAGTTACAAGTGTGGAGAAAGGAAGTCGTCATACTTGTCAACATTTGGAATCGCTCGCCATTTCTTTAATGAACTGAAGGACAGAGTGAAATCTGAGACATCCTACGTCTTGTTATTTGACGAGAGCCTGAATGATGATCTGCAGCAAAAGCAGCTGGATATCCATGTGAGGGTGTGGGAGAATAATGTGGTGGCGACAAACTACCTTCGTTCAGAATTCATGGGGCATGCGGCAGCAGTTGACCTTCATGAGCGCCTTGAGCCCGTGATCCTCGAGTTTGGTCATCGCAAGCTTCTGCAGCTATCCATGGATGGCCCTAACGTGAACTGGAAGCTATATGAGTAAGTTTTATTTTGAATTAACAATTTCTATTTTTGTTAATAGGCCTATATGTGTTTACTGCAACTGTTTTTATTTTTATTTTTGTTTTTAAAAAATACACTGCTTTATCATTTCTTAATCTGGTTAACTCTTTCATTGCCACATGTGATAGACATTGCCTTTCAGCAAAGAAGTTTGTTCTTTTTAAGAAGCAGCACTTCGACATTTACTATGTTAGATGTTAGAGGCTGTAGACATTATAATTTATGCACTGCAATATATAATTACTAATTCTGATATTATTGTTTAATTTATGATTATTATTATTTTTTTATATATTTATTAATTAATTATTTTATTGCTTGTTTTAATTTGATATATTTGTTATTTTTTAGGGGCGTACATCACTTTTTTGTTTAAAATAGGAAAGAATGAAATGAGTAAATAATAAATGAAATATTTATTTTAAAAAAAATGAAGGGGAAAAAAGAGGAGGATGGAGGACCCCAATAATGTGTTATAAAAAGGAGGTATGTTAAAGTACACAGATCAACTCCATCACTAAAATAGGTCTATGTTTTATACATGTTTATGTGTCATAAATGACTTAAATTTACTTTGTTTTTAAAGAATGATGATTAAGATAGACATGAGTAAGAGAAAAATGTGTGTTTAGTGTGGGGTATGTGTGTATTTAAAGGGAGAAGCGAGTCAGAGATCCCTCAGTTGTTCTTTATAAAGTTCGTAAAATGTCCTTTAAAAAGTCCTTTAAAAGTCCTTAAAAAGTCCTTACTTTTTGTGGACGATAACCTGTATGAACCCTGAACACACAAAAAAGTAAGTGGATATCTTCATTAGTTCATGAGATATTGATATTTTAGTATACATGTTTTCGCGCCTCCGATCACAAAATTGCCGAGGGGGCAACTTTCGGTCATCACATTTCATACAATATGTACAGGAGCAGTCTGGAACTTTCAGAAATGCCAAACATGTTTGTGTAGAATAAGTGTATTTTTTTTTCAGCCAGTCTAGTTTCATATTTTGGGAAAAAAAGAGCCTCAAAATTGACAAAAACACGAATTTGTTAAGCGGAACAACAGGAAAAAGTACATTTTTTGTCACTTTAATGCCAATAATTCAGAAACTATTGAAGATAATACCACCAATTTTGGTGTATAGACAGATTACAATGTAAGCTTTGTAGACAGTGCAATGTTTGAAAAAATCACACACAAGTATGTACACATTCTCCATGATCTTCAGTGGAAACGACGGAAATTTAGGGGAAAACCACATTTCAGATTGAAATATTTCAGAAACTATTGGGAATACAGCCATGATTTTTGGTGTGTAGATTAGTTATACTGTTATCTTCACACATATGTGTTAAATCAAGGAAGATATTTACAAATACTGTTAACAGTTCTATGTTCTAAACAAAATTCTTGCAAAGCGCACAGTGGGACAAGTTGCGATTGTCAAATTCATAACCCTACTTCAAAGTCATTCAAAGACTCAAACAAAATTGTCAATCAAGTGCTGCTTAAAACTGGTGTACATGGCAGGCAGGTTTGCTGGAGATTCCACTGTGAATGATTTGCCAGAAGAAGAATATGGTGCAAGTGCAACATGTGTAACAAACAAAATATGCTCATATCAATTATCAATTATTTACTGATTTATGACTGAAACCACACATGACACAGGGCTGTTTACTTTTACTAGTTTTACTTTCACAGTTTCAGTCAGTCTTTTATTTGACTCAAATTAGTATGATAGACCATAAAACTTGGATAAACTGAAAAAAAAACAACGATGAATTAATGGATGGTGTTCGGAACGCGAGGCCTAGCGTTTCAGCAAAGGAGCAAATATTCCTTACATCCTTATTTAATCCTTAAGAAAACAACAGCAGACTGCAGAGAATTAAAAACTATCGAAGTAGTGATTGAAGATTAGTTTGACTTAGAAATAAATATATCACATGTATGGCAAAAGGTAAAAAATAACACCCCATTTCACAACTCGGAGTGAAATGTTGATCAACAGCGAAGTCATTGCAAGCGAGGTGCGGCGAGGCACCTCTATATTAATCCATGTACGTCTATCGCAATCCATGAGAAAACACGTTAATATCCGGCATAGAATGATTCAGAAATGACTCAAACTTGATCTAGGCACAGCAGCAGCAACTGTTTCCTAAAGAAACAAATTAAATCAGCGCGCGAGTGCACAGAGCATTGAAACGAAATCGTCCGCTAAGCGGCTAATATGTGACCCTCCACCACGGAATGAGACACTTTGTCCCTGGAACCATTCGGCGCTAGCACTGGAAATAGGTACAAGGGGTGTGGATTGTCGATTTTGAGTTTTTGGTTGTTTCTGGTTCAGTAATCCTTTATCTACAATGTCAGCGAGTTTCATTTACCAAATCTGTCTCTAAATACGTTTAAATACTTAATTTATGCAAGAGGGGTTTCAAAATAAATACTTCATTAAATATTCATAATTTAAAATGCTTGTATCTCAAAAACTACTCAACCGATTCCAATAATTTTTTCACCATTTCGCAGCTTTTTGGATCCTTTTTGTAATACCTGATATCACTCTATGCATTCAAAACCTTCAATCTGATTGGTTCGCTTAACTATGGACCATATGGGAGAGGGAAGGAACCAGCCAATCGGAGCGCAGCTTAGAGTGAGCCTCGAGGTGTTAGCGCTTCTGCCTTCAATGCGCCACGCTTCCGTGCCTATCGTGATTTCGACTCACTACTGCTGATTTTTCGACGGAAAACAAGCATACATGAAGGTATGTTCCCGTAAACTTGTAAATTTATAGTGTATTACTGATTTCTTGTGTCAGATTGATGTAAATCAACAGATCGAGATCACTTTCAGCGGCCACGGAGCCGATCTCAACCCACAAGTTGAATTTCGTTTACATTAATTTTGCCGAAGATGAATGTGCAGACTTGAGAGAATATTCAGCTCTCTGCTGTACATCTCGCATTGCTTGTTTGAGAAATCTTTGTATTAAATGAACAGTAATGATGAAATGACTTCAAATAGTTGGACTGGCTCTGAAACTACATATTGTATGTGATTGTTTTCAGGTCGAGGCCGCATCAACATTGCTTGTAAATAGTTTTGTATGTTTCTTTGAATAAAATACTTTGGAATCTAATAGCATCATCAGTTCCCATTGTGGCGTATAAATAGTTTAACAATCACTGTGCACCCCCACCCCCACCCCACACTTTACTACACAAACATTTTAGTGTAATTTTTGTGTTTCTTGGACCTTGCACATTAGCACTGATTTTAAAATTATTATGAATAGGTTTTTGATCAGTAAGCCATTGTGACAATTTATCCGTGAACGTACATTTTCGTGTATTTTCTGAAACAATGTTGACAATAAACTACTTTATGTTTCAAACTGAAAATTTGTGTGTTAGGTTTTTATGTTATGTTGTACGACTGTGCCAAATTTCAAAGAAATGCATGCATGGTTGCTAAGGAAACTGTTGTGCTGAAGTTTCAAAACTTTTATTTCAATTTTTCTCAGAAACACATTTCCGAGGGTAAGTATATTTAAATACCTGTAACTCGGAGACTAATTGCCCGATTTTCAAACGGTTTTCACCATTGTGATTGCCATTTAAAATACTTTCAGACAGAGTAAAAAACTGAAAATGGCCCAGGGGGACAAAGCGACTCATTCCGTGGTGGAGGGTCACATATGGTCAACACGTGGGTCTAAAACAAGCGACGTATTTTCACAATTACAAATGAATTTAGCAAATAATACTGCCAAAAGTGATTACCTAAGGATAAATATGACCAATATGACTCTGATTTTCGTCACAAAATATGTAGATTCATCTTCGCCGCTAGCGACAGAAAGCACTGCGTCCGCCATGATAGCCGGTCGAAGCGAGTCTGCCGAAGTGCTTACAAAGCTCTCTTCTCATTGGCTGCGCTCTTCGCTGATGACTACAACGATGGCATGTGTTATACGGTTGGAATCGCAGAAGAATGAGCTTTCAGGCGCATCCTTTATGTGGTCAATCGGTTCAGCGGTTCAAAAGTTACACGGGTTTAAAGATTACCACTATAAAAGAAATTATTTAATTAAAAAACTAAATAACGCATGAAAAAAATACATATACCAGTGTAAACTACGGACTATATTCCGCTAATGTAGATCAACTCTGTTGATAAAGATGAAATAGTGTGTGTTTACTTCACCTCCGAAGTCGAGTGGTGATTTCGGCCAAGTTGACTAACGCAAAATGGATGCCGACACGGCTTGAAAAGTGACAACTTTCAAATGACTCAGAATTGCTCAAATCAAACAGATCTGATAATAACAAGGATGCTAACAGACAGAAGGATTGTTTATCTTTCTGTTTCAATGTGTTTTAATCGTGTTCTTGACGTTTTAGAGATTCATTTTAGCCGATTAAAACTAAGTAAAATCATGACCTGAGGCAGCTTTCCCACCCATTTTGTGGGGGTGTGCCCCTACCTAAAATTAGTTTAAATTTATTAAATTTTGTCATGAAGTAGAAAGCTTGTCTTGACATTTCCACTTTGGTTGTGAGGTAGAAAGCTTGTCATGGCATTTCTACTTTGTTTGAGAGGTAGAAAGCTTGTCATGACATTTCCACTTTGGTTGTGAGGTAGAAAGCTTGTCATGACATTTCCACTTTGTTTGAGAGGTAGAAAGCTTGTCATGACATTTCCACTTTGTTTGAGAGGTAGAAAGCTTGTCATGACATTTCCACTTTGGTTGTGAGGTAGAAAGCTTGTCATGACATTTCCACTTTGGTTGTGAGGTAGAAAGCTTGTCATGACATTTCCACTTTTGTCATGAAGTAGAAAGCTTGTCTTGACATTTCCACTTTGGTTGTGAGGTAGAAAGCTTGTCATGACATTTCCACTTTTGTCATGAGGTAGAAAGCTTGTCATGACATTTCCACTTTGGTTGTGAGGTAGAAAGCTTGTCATGACATTTCCACTTTTGTCATGAGGTAGAAAGCTTGTCATGACATTTCCACTTTGGTTGTGAGGTAGAAAGCTTGTCATGACATTTCCACTTTTGTCATGAGGTAGAAAGCTTGTCTTGACATTTCCACTTTGGTTGTGAGGTGGAAAGCTTGTCATGACATTTCCACTTAGGCTGTGAGGTAGAAAGCTTGTCATGACATTTCCACTTTTGTCATGAGGTAGAAAGCTTGTCTTGACATTTCCACTTTGGTTGTGAGGTGGAAAGCTTGTCATGACATTTCCACTTTGGCTGTGAGGTGGAAAGCTTGTCATGACATTTCCACTTTGGCTGTGAGGTAGAAAGCTTGTCTTGACATTTCCACTTTGGTTGTGAGGTGGAAAGCTTGTCATGACATTTCCACTTTGGTTGTGAGGTAGAAAGCTTGTCATGACATTTCCACTTAACACTAGCCAGAAGACACACCAGACTGGAATGCATCAGTTGTGTTTCTGTGCTTGCTACAGATGAATGATGCAATAGTTGTGGTTAAGGTAACACAGGAAAATAGGTTTGGTAGGTCAGCCTGAACTCTTTTTTCTGTTCAGAAGAGACCAGATTAAACATGAACCAAACTTTTTTCATTGAAAACGTGTTTGTGTGTGTGTGTGTGTGTTTTAACACGCTAAAAATAAAATAGTGGATTCCTTGAGTGCTGAAAGGGCGATGATGATGGAACTGCATGCAGTTTTTTGTTTTTTGTATGTGTGCATGATCTAGATGAAAGTTTAGGGTTGGCAGGAAAAAAAAGGGTTGGTTGGGTTACCATAACCACAACTTTTTTGTTGTTGTTTATCTAACATATCTCTGTTTATTGGTCAATGATGTTTGTAGGTCTAACTTGTTTAGGTCATATCACTCTTCTTGTGGTGGACAGTGCAGAAGATGTTTTGAATCTTTCACATGGATGGTTTGGCAGTGTATACTCCATACAGCCAGCTGGTAATCCAAGAGGATGACAGGCCATGCTGCTTTTGCTTTCTGTGTTGTGTAACAAACTTGTCTGTTCCTTGCTGCCATTCCCATACCATCTCTTGCTGCCATTCCCATACCACCTCTTGCTGCAATTCCCACACCACCCCTTGCTGCCATTCCCATACCACCCCTTGCTGCCACTCCCATACCACCCCTTGCTGCCACTCCCATACCATCTCTTGCTGCCATTCCCATACCACCTCTTGCTGCAACTCGCACACCACCCCTTGCTGCAATTCCCACACCACCCCTTGCTGCCACTCCCACACCACCCCTTGCTGCCACTCCCATACCACCCCTTGCTGCCACTCCCATACCACCCCTTGCTGCCACTCCCACACCACCCCTTGCTGCCACTCCCATACCACCCCTTGCTGCCACTCCCACACCACCCCTTGCTGCCACTCCCATACCACCCCTTGCTGCCACTCCCATACCACCCCTTGCTGCCACTCCCACACCACCTGTTGCTGCCACTCCCATACCACCCCTTGCTGCCACTCCCACACCACCCCTTGCTGCCACTCCCACACCACCCCTTGCTGCCATTCCCATACCACCCCTTGCTGCCACTCCCACACCACCCCTTGCTGCCACTCCCATACCACCCCTTGCTGCCACTCCCACACCACCTGTTGCTGCCACTCCCATACCACCCCTTGCTGCCACTCCCACACCACCTCTTGTTGCCACTCCCACACCACCCCTTGCTGCCACTCCCACACCACCCCTTGCTGCCACTCCCACACCACCCCTTGCTGCCACTCCCACACCACCCCTTGCTGCCACTCCCATACCACCCCTTGCTGCCACTCCCATACCACCACTTGCTGCCACTCCCATACCACCCCTTGCTGCCACTCCCATACCACCCCTTGCTGCCACTCCCATACCACCCCTTGCTGCCACTCCCACACCACCCCTTGTTGCCACTCCCATACGACCACTTGTTGCCACTCCCACACCACCCCTTGCTGCCATTCCCACACCACCCCTTGCTGCCACTCCCACACCACCCCTTGCTGCAATTCCCACACCACCCCTTGCTGCCACTCCCATACCACCCCTTGCTGCCACTCCCACACCACCCCTTGCTGCCACTCCCACACCACCCCTTGCTGCAATTCCCACACCACCCCTTGCTGCCACTCCCACACCACCCCTTGCTGCAATTCCCATACCACCTCTTGCTGCCACTCCCACACCACCCCTTGCTGCCACTCCCATACCACCCCTTGCTGCCATTCCCATAACCACCCCTTGCTGCAATTTCCATACCACCTCTTGCTGCCACTCCCACTCCACCCCTTGCTGCCACTCCCATACCACCCCTTGCTGCCACTCCCATACCACCCCTTGCTGCAATTCCCACACCACCCCTTGCTGCAATTCCAATACCACCTGTTGCTGCCACTCCCATACCATCTCTTGCTGCCACTCCCACACCACCCCTTGCTGCCACTCCCACACCACCCCTTGCTGCCACTCCCACACCACCCCTTGCTGCCACTCCCACACCACCCCTTGCTGCCACTCCCACACCACCCCTTGCTGCCATTCTCATACCACCCCTTGCTGCCATTCCCATACCACCTGTTGCTGCCATTCCCATACCACCCTTTGCTGCCACTCCCACACCACCCCTTGCTGCCACTCCCACACCACCCCTTGCTGCCATCCCCACACCACCTGTTGCTGCCATTCTCATACCACCCCTTGCTGCCATTCCCATACCACCTGTTGCTGCCACTCCCATACCACCCCTTGCTGCCATTCCCATACCACCCTTTGCTGCCATTCCCATACCACCCCTTGCTGCCATTCCCATACCACCTGTTGCTGCCACTCCCATACCACCCCTTGATGCCATTCCCATACCACCCCTTGCTGCCATTCCCATACCACCCCTTGCTGCCATTCCCATACCACCTGTTGCTGCCACTCCCATACCACCCCTTGCTGCCATTCCCATACCACCCCTTGCTGCCATTCCCATACCACCCCTTGCTGCCATTCCCATACCACCTGTTGCTGCCACTCCCATACCACCCCTTGCTGCCATTCCCATACCACCCTTTGCTGCCACTCCCATACCACCCCTTGTTGCAATTCCCATACCACCTGTTGCTGCCATTCCCATACCACCTCTTGCTGCCATTCTGATTCCATCCCTAGCTGCCACTCCCATACCACCCCTTGCTGCCATTCCCATACCACCCCTTGCTGCCATTCCCATACCACCCCTTGCTGCCATTCCCATACCACCTGTTGCTGCCACTCCCATACCACCCCTTGCTGCCATTCCCATACCACCCTTTGCTGCCATTCCCATACCACCCCTTGCTGCCATTCCCATACCACCCTTTGCTGCCACTCCCATACCACCCCTTGTTGCAATTCCCATACCACCTGTTGCTGCCATTCCCATACCACCCCTTGCTGCAATTCTGATTCCATCCCTAGCCAGCTGCCAAGGAGTGGGCTGCCTCTTGCATTTCCCTCCTTGAAACTGCAATAAATTTAGTCAATGTATGCTGATCTCATGGCAGAACTTCCACAGATAAAACAAATGATTACTAAATTTAGAATGTGTTAAAGGAGCAACATTTTTTAGTCTAGCCATTAGCTAGCAGTAGCAGCTAGTGGTGGCGTGGGAATGGCAATGAGGGGACAATATGGAACATAACACATGAACCCTATAGGTGTTGCAGGGTGAACATTTTGGCAAATGTTCCTGTCAGCATTTGCTCTGTCTGGCCTCCATTCAATCAAGCCCTGTTCCAGCTGAAAACTTCAATTGTTTACTTTTATATTTAAACCAGAGCAAACGCTCAATATGAATTTAGGCCAAAATTTCATCCATGTTAACGCTTTCAAGGGTTATTGTGGTGGCATGTCAGCAGATAGAGCAGTAGAGGAGGCAGTCCTGTGTATATCCCTTACTCTGCCTGTCCCTGCTAACAGTGCATGCTGTCTTTCAGCCCACTCCCCTCCTCGAAAAATGGAGCCCTTCCGCCCCCCTCCAGAGGATGGTGAGTTGTGTGTGCTCCTCTGTGGTCTCTGCAAGCAACTTGACCCTTCTGCCTGCTTCATGTACAGGGTCTGCCTGCTTTATGTACCTGCCTGTACTCAGACGCCTTGCAGTGGTCATGCCTCTCTGGATGAGGATGCTGTGTTGGCACCCTTCTGGCATGTGTAATAGTTATGGGGAATTTCCCTTGATCTCAACATGCTTTGTAAATATATTTACCACCTATGTATATATGTGTCATGAGTTTTCTTGTGGTTACTGTATATGGCTGTCATTGAGTTTTTGTTGCTGTGTAAGCCTATGCATGTGTTGTATTTATTTGCTCATGTAAATTTTACACTAGAGCACATGTATGCTGCCTCTGCGAGCACTCTGTGTGTAACCCCAAAGTTGCCTGAGATTGTGTTTGAATTGGCGAAGAGCCAGCACCAAACTGTTTTCTGTCTTCCTCTCAGACCCAGAGCCCATCAAGCAGAGGGTAGTGCAACCCTTCAAGCAGCCTGAGCCTCGCAGTGCCCTCCCCCCTCCAGCCCCCAAGGTTGCTGTCCCCCCTGCCCCTGGTCCATTGGGGCGAGACGGAGTGGCTGCTGAGGACTTCTTACCAGTGAGCTCTGGCCTTGCATGCATAGGATGAGTTGAAATGTTGGCTAAAGTTTGAATATTTGACTAAAGCTTGAATACCACATTTATCAAACAGTCACTGTAACTTTCTAAGTTTTCAGTTACCAAACAACTTCATATATTAGTAACAGCCTTTTTTCAACCACAAATACTTCTCTTAAAATTCCAAAGCCAAACTCCAGCTGCCACCAATGCAATATGTAGAAGTTCATAAACATTCTCGGCAATCAAACTATGGAGTGCATTATTGAGTGAAATGAAGTCCTCGTGATGTGTGATCCATGTCCATTTTAAAAACAAAGACTGGTCTTTATACATACTCAACACCTATCGACTGTCAACTTAGATTCCTCTGTGGCAGTGCTTTCAAATGGGAGGGAGTTTACTGTGTTTTAAACCGTTCAGTGCCCTTATGACCTATTATTCGGTCACCGAGATTCCGAAATTTGTAGATACCTTTGTGTTCAGCTTTTGATGACGAAACAAACAGGAATGCTTACCATAGGCAAACGCTAGGATATGCTACAGTCTGATCATCGCAGCAGAGAGCATTTCGGCTGAGGGGAGCGTCAAACTGAGGTCACCCCACTTCAAGCAAGTGCGCAGTTATAATGCGCAGTTGTAAACAATGGCAGCGCCTACACTGTCTACAAGCAAAGGCGTGAAGCGTGGTCAAATATTGCCTCCTCGGTTAGCAGAGGCTGGTGAAGCAGAGGAGGAAGTCTTAGAAAGTGATTTAGAGTCCACAGATTCCTTTGATCAGGTCAGTGACGATGACGATCTTGAACTTTGCACTCGACGTGTGTTCGTGGAGGTTGGAGACTCGAGTGATGAATCCGAGATTGTGGAACAACCTGCAGTGGCAGCGTTTGGCCCTTCTGCTGCTGCTTCTGACTCTGAAATAATTTCAGACGATGAACAATCATCTCCCCATGATCGAGGATCGCCTCATCCCTCCTCTCGTCGGGCATCGACCTCTGCATCCTCTCACTGAGCATCACGAAGGCGTGGTCAAACTCTTCATGCACGTGGTCGAGGGACTCGCCCTCGCTGAGGACAGCGTTGTAAGAGGATAGTGATCTGCAGTCCTCAGCCTAGACAATCCCGCTTTGAGGGAGATTTCCTTCCCCCAAATCGTGAGTCACCTCAAATTCCCCAATTCTCAGGACATGGCGGGATCAAAGTCAGCACCGCAAATTTTCAGCCTGTTGACTATGATCAGCTTTTCTTCACAGACCGTCTTGTTCACCATCTAGTGTTTGAAACCAATCAGTATGGAGACCAAACCTTAGCTGCAGCAGAGCATCGTAGGTTTTGAAGGCATTCTAGGCTTCTTGCCTGGAGAAGTGAGAAAACCACGACAGACAAAATGAAGTTTTTTAAAATCCGGTTGTGTTTGCTGATGGGCATTGTGCGCTTGCCAACCCTCGCACTGTATTGGTCGAAGATCGCCCTATACTCCTGCCCCATCTTCGCTGCCATCATGCCCAGAAATAGGTTTCAACTGCTGCTGAGGATGCTCCACTGCAACGATAGTTCAAAGGAGCCCTCACGAAATGATCCTCAACGAGACAGGCTGTACAAGGTGAGACCCCTGGTGGATATGCTGTCTGCATCATTTCAGTCTGTGTACAAGCCTGGCAAGTACGTGGCTGTTGATGAATCTCTCCTCCTGTGGAAAGGTGCTCTCGTCTTCAGGCAGTACATTCCTCTGAAGAAGGCAAAGTTTGATGTGAAGATCTTTCGCCTGTGTGAAGACTCTGGGTACACATTCGGATTTCACAACTATACAGGGGCCCAGGATCCCAACTTCAACATCAACACTGCCATACCCAGTGATGCCCACGCTCTGCCCTTGTCTGAGAAGATGGTGGTGTACATGATGCAGCCTCTGCTGGACCAGGGATAACTGGTACTCTGGGCTCAAACTCTACAGATACCTGTATGGAAAGGGAACTGTCTGCTGTGGCACCATCCGCCCCAACCGGCTGGTCAAGGCAATGACTAATCTTGATGTCAGTGAGCGAGGAGAAATGAAGGCCCTGAGTTGTGGAGAACTGCTTGCTGTCAAATGGCACTCCAGCGAGATTGTGTATTTGATGTCCACCATGCATGATGAGAGCACCAAGCAAGTGACCCGTCGGGGGAGATCCTCTGTCAACAAACCATCATGAGTTGTCGACTACAACTCCAAGATGGGAGCCATTGACAAGGCAGACCAAATGCTTGAGCCATACGATGCCACTAGAAAAACTTATAGGTGGTACAAGAGAGTCCTCATACACCTCCTGCAAGTTGCTCTCCTGAATTCTTTCATAGTGTACAAGAAGGATGGAGGCGACAAGGACTTCCTGTGGTTCCAGGGGCAAGTCATTTTTTACCTCATCACCTCTGGCTTCGGAGAGCCACCAGCTGCAGCAACTTCCGCAGTCAGGAGTGAGGAGGTTGCTCGTCTGACAGGGCGACATTTGCCTTCAGAAGCACCCAAGTCACCTTCAGGGTACCAGGCCAAGCGTTGTCGGGTCTGCCACAAGAAGGGCATCCGTTGTGTCACCAAGGTCATGTGCCCTGACTGTCCTGACCATCCTGTCCTTTGTGCTGTTCCATGCTTCTGAATTTACCACACAGTAAAGAATTTCTGAACTGTCTAGTAGTGGATATTCCCTTGGCATGCAAAAGGACCTTCTTGTACCAGGCAAGGTTGTGCCATGTGTGCCACTAGAAGGGAATCTCCCGGGTCTCCAAAAGCTTGTGGCCAGACTGTCCTGATTAGCTTGGATTCTACCCTGCTCCATGCTTCAAGCTGAAATATTGGACTGCTCTCTTGAACTGACTTTTCATTGAGATGCATGCATGACAAAATATGTGACCAGCCACGACAAAACCAGTGCTAAGTCCAGGGTTCGTACAGGTCATGTAAAACCTGGAAAGTCATGGATTTTGATTTTTCATTTTCCAGGCCTGGAAAGTCATGGAATTTCAACTTAGGTCATGGAAAGTCATGGAATTTAAGAAAGAAAAAAAGAAGAAGAAAAAAATACGTTTTCTAGGCTGTGCTTTGCGCGATACTCTCAATCTAATTTTAAACGCTGAGCACGTCAGGGCCCTTGCATCCCATTGGTTAATTCTGAAGGCTCGTGTGCCTTCTGCTTCCTGATTGGTTCTTTGGCTAGGTGACCTCGTTTCATTTCCACGCCCGTCCGGTCAGTTGGTTCAAGCGAGGACAGAGTGAAAAGAGCTTGTATTGTTTGTGGTGCAGTGTTTCTTTGAGAATCAGATTATCATCATGCCTGGAAAGTGTCGCTTTCAAGACTCTTGGACAGGAGACCCTGAATACCGTGAGTGGGTCATGCGAGCGAGAGTGGATGGGATGGCAAAGTGCCGATTTTGTGAAAAAGACTTTGCTGTATCCAACATGGAAGCGGCAGCGTTTAAAAGCCACATGAAAGGTGTCGCGCACCAGGCACGTGCTAAAAAAACACCAAGAACAAAAGAGCAAACGTCAAACACGAATATCAGATTTTGTTCAAACTGCAAAAAATGCTGAGACAGAGAGTGCTTCAAAGGTGGTAGTTCCAGCTGGCGCTGCTACGCCGGTCGAAACTAGGCCTGCACCCACTGGCAGTGGCAGTAGATCTACTGGGATTGACACTTTCTTGACAACAGAGGACACACTGAAAGCAGAAATTTTGTGGACTTTGAAAATGGTCATCTCCCACTTCTCATTCTCCAGTACCAAAGGAATGAACGAGCTGTTCCGTCGCATGTTTCCCGACAGTGTCATCGCCTCCAAGTTTGCCTTGAGTGAAAGCAAAGCCCGGTACTTGATAACTTTTGGTCTGGGGCCACATTTCTTAGACATGCTCAAGGCAAAGGCCCGGTCTTCTGATTCTCTGGTGCTGCTCTTTGATGAGTCCCTGAATGCTGAACTTCAGAAGAAACAGCTGGATATCCATGTCCGATTTTGCTATTTACCATTTGGCGCTGGATCGAAATGGCGACCGCATGTCTGTTTCAAAATGTTGCTGTTTCTAACGTAATTTGGTCAAATATAGTTCTGGTTTAATTAGAATAGCTTAAATATATCATATTCAAGAAGGGGATAACGATATATATGCTCATTTCTAAGCCATTTCGAAGACATTAGCGCCATTTTGGTAAATAGCACGACCGTCAAAATCACACAATGATTCATGGCGAGTAAGAGCGTGACGGCGCAGATGCGATTTTGACAGACAAATCAGCTGAAATTGGTTAGTTTATTGAGGTTTTTGTTTCAGTTTATGCTAGAACAATCAGATAGGAAGATATTTATTGCAATATTTTGCACATATTGGAAAAAGTATTGAAGAACTTGGGACCTTCAGCGAGTGCTAAATAGACGCCGCACGCGAGGGTGTATCTTTATACCAAAAAACACCGTAAAACACTGAAAAACACCGTAAAACACCGCAAAACACAACAAAACGCCTTATACCGAAACACCGTAAAACACCGAAAAACACCGTAAAACACCGAAAAACACCATAAAAGACCGCAAATCGGCGTAGTTTGATGTTTATTTCGTCCGCTGAACGCTGCAAAGGCTAATGCGATCGCCGTAGTTTGACTGTTTCCGAGAGTTACGTCCCTTCGTGATGCGATCGCTTCTGTGTAGCGGTCCGAAAGTTTAGTTGAATTTGTTAGGTTTTTGGCGACCCATGTGTCTCAAAATTGAGTAGAAGTATTTTGAGCGTATTGGGATATCGAAACATCGTTTCCAGTGTCCCCATAAGTACCTTTTGGGGAAGGCCCAGTGGTTTTTTGAGAGCACACCCAAGTGCACATAGAGGCCAAGATGTCAAACTACGGCGATCGCATTAGTCTTGGCAGCGTTCAGCGGACGAAATAAACATCAAACTACGGCGATTTGACGTAAGTTTACGGTGGTTTTCGGTGTTTGGCGGTGTTTTACGGTGTTTTTCGGTGTTTTACGGTGTTTTTCGGTATAAAGATACACCGGCACGCGATGTTCGAAGAAATTTCATCAGACCGGAAGTGGCCGTCGGTTCGATAGAATCCACTTTTTCTAGGATTCGCACATATCAATAACACAAAATACCAATGTAACATGAAAGATGAAAGTCTTTCTGAGTTGTCTAATTTTTTTAAACTAGTGGTAGGATTCCATGGTAATTTGTATCAAATCTTTGCGCTACTACAGTACTAGCCAAAATGCACTCGGCAATACCACTTCACTTTCATGGCTAATTGTGGACAATCCACAAAATATTGTGAATAAAAACAAGAATGAAAGTTGTTTATGAAGCAGAAGGTTTCAAGAACATGTGTCGTGTAGTTTTGTGTTAATCCGTCTTATTTCCGCTGAGAACATACAAGCCGATTACGTAAAAAAAAAACACCCTCCGCCACTACCGACTCGCGGTGGCTCGACGGAGTTTGCATTTCGCGACTCGGGTTGGTCTCTTCTAAACACTCGTCCGTCGAAGTTTCTCATTTGATCAAGTTGAAACTTTACTACTCATTAGAGGAAAGATTGCTCTTTCGTTCGGTGTATGTTTGAACTTCCGGTGAAAATCGAAAGACGAGTTATGGATGAAAGTTCGAACGTCATCGGACATTTTGTTAAAATTTGCTCACTCCCGCTTTCGTACAGACACCCTCGGATTCTACAAGATTTCCCCCTTCCAACGCTATATTCGATGTTAATGTACGATGAATCTACTTTTTGTCTAGCGCCCGGATTGTGCGCTTGAAAGGAGAAAATAGGCGGAAATTTTCCACCTGTTTGTGCTCGATTACCACATTCAGCGTGCGTTAATCGTTGAAGCACCAGACAATTTGGGACAAAAGTATCATCATTTTAAGGAGTACTTGTTTGAAAATTTTCTGCATTTGTCAGTTTTTGAATCAATCTGCTGTAAAAATAATAACAAGAACTAGAATTTATTTTACAACGGGTGTATTGTGCGTGAGTTTGGTCGTGCGCCATACACTTTTCTCTTTAAAATTGTCATGTATCACAGTACGCTAGGTCATGGAAAATGTTGTTGAAGGTCATGGAAAGTCATGGAAAAGTCATGGAATTTTTTATCTAAAAACCTGTACGAACCCTGTAAGTCCATTTTTGAACAAAATGGGGTTTTAATACTTTTGAATTCTGCATTCATTTCTGTTTGTTTTGATATAAGAATGAACAATGTGAGTTAATAAGAATAGGAGTTACAGGCATTTCAAGTTGGGTGCTGAAGCAGCGGTCATTTTGAAAAAACGGTCTCAGAAGATTTACTCTCTTCAGACATTAAACACCTTAGCAACGGTATTTCAAACTCCGTTTCCAAAAATAGCTGACCTTATTTTTCTTCGACATCCACAGAGCGGGAACGCCGAGAGAGCGGCCTTTCTAACTGTATATAACATGAAGGGGTTCTGCAAGGGTTTAGGTGTGTTTATTGCGGCTAAAATGAGGCAATTAACGCTAATTACAGGGAGCTTTTGAAACAATACATAACACAAAAGTCTTTATTTTACCATCAAAATATAATTCTTCAAAATGTTTCCTTTACTGGCATGATAGTTTGAACCATGTAGAATCTATTTTCATCAAAAAGTGAAAATCACCCAGAGTGACCCTCCCTGCCTTTTTTCAGTGGTAGCGCGACTTAGCACTGGTTTTGTCGTGGCTGGTCACATATTACAATTCTTTCCTTCACAGATCCTAGTAATTACTGCAGATGCTTCTTTTTGAATTTGCCTGGCATGATATTGACCTTAGCAATCATGGATGACTTTGAAAAGTTTATACTTGTGAATTCCTCATTTTCATCATTATATAGATAGAATTGTTACAACCTGAAGGCTGAAGAGAAAATATCCTACAAGCCTTTTTATACTTGTCTAAATACAGTAGTCTCTTCTTGAATTTGCCTGGCATGATAGTGATCATAGCAATCATGCATGACTTTGAAAAGTGCGTACATGTGAATTCCTCATTTTCATCATTATGTAGATAGCATTGTTACTACCTGAAGGCTGAAGAGAAAGTATCCTACAAGCCTTTTTATTCTAGTGTGAATACAGTAGTTCCTTCTTGCATTTTGCTGGCATGATAGTAGCAATTTTGCATGACTTTATCTACAGTAATTGCTGTAGGTGTTACAGTTTGTATCTTTCTTCGTACTATTGATATAGTATGTTCAAATAATTTTCAGTATTTAGTTTCATAAATAGTTTGTAAGACATTTGAGACATAGTTTTACAATCTGAAAAACAAATCAGAAATTTTTGTTTATAATGTTTGGTTGAGTATACCATGAAGATGTACAAGAAATCATCAAAAAGGCATTGGTAAATTTTGTTTTATTCAAGCTTGATTTAAGAAATAAAGTCTCCAAAAATCATGTCATTGTGTTTGTTGTGTTCCTGATTGTCTGTGCTTTCAAAGAAATATAGCTTTCATGGGGTTGTTATGCACTGAAATTGAGATATGATTTTTCTCCTGAACTCAGTGTTGTATTACATAATTTTTACTGAAATTTCCTGGCACTGGCAGTTGCATAATGTATTGACGAAGCTGGCATGGAGAGGGTTAATGAGGGTACATTGAAGATGAATACAGTCGTCTGATGTGTAATCCCAAGTAGATTTAATGTGTAGAAGGAACCATGCTTCCCTGTAGTGCTTGTGGTGCTGCTGTGTTGCTCCTCCTTACCTCCTTTTTACCCTTCCCTCCTCTGCAGCCTCCTCCTCAGTTGTGTCCTCTTTAGCTTTAGTTTTCCCTCTTGCTAATCTTCTATGTTTTCCTTCTCAGAGTCTACACCCTTCAGTTCCTTGAACTCTTCCTCTCACATTCCTCACTCCTCTGTCTTCTTAGTATTGACATTGTTGCTCTTTATGTTTTCTTCCCACTTTTGATGCAGTTTTCTACCAGACATTTTCCCCCTTTAGTTCTGTTTTTGAGATGATGCATCGTATGTGTTCACAGAAAGCAGCATTTGCTGGTGATGGGAAACGTGCCAGCTCCGAGTCGGACGTGCTGGCTTCCATTGAAAAGGGCCACACAGCAATGGTGACAGTTATGAGTGCAAGAGGCCGCAACCTGCAGATAGTCCGTGCCATGTGGACCTCAGGGAACACAAAGGTTTGCAGCTTGGTGTTGGCAAAGGGTTGCAGTGTGCATCTTTCTTATTGATGAGGACTACAACAATAAAATAACCCCCAAAAATGGTATTCTCTCAAATAGACAAGCATTCTCAAATAATGTTCACCCCACTCCCAGCCTACCACCCCTTTCCATG